>JARJDS010017080.1:0-48608 GCA_030264155.1 Atheta pasadenae | reverse complement strand
TTTTATTACAATAATTGCTAGTTTACACGAAATTGATGCATATTATCAAAAAAGTTATTTACAGATAATGTTCTCCATTAAATCCTAAACAACTTTTGTTTAAACATTTTTTGGTATTTTAATTGGAAACTTGCGTTTTTTTAAGTTTTGCATAGAAAAGACATTGACATTTTATATTTTTAGTTAGTGTTTTATTACAATAATTGCTATTTCACACGAAATTGATGCATATTATCAAAAAAGTTATTAACAAATAATGTTCTCCATTAAATCCTAAATAAATTTTGTTTAAGCATTTTTTGGTATTTTAATTAGAAATTTACATTTTTCTTAATTTTGCATTGAAAAAACATTGAAATTTTATATTTTTAGTTAGTGTTTTATTACAATAATTGCTAGTTTGCACGAAATTGATGCATATTATCAAAATAGTTATTAGCAGATAATGTTCTCCATTAAATCCTAAACAACTTTTGTTCAAACATTTTTTAGTATTTTAATTAGAAATTTGCGTTTTTCTTATTTTGCATTGAGAACCTTTGGTATTTAAAATATTGTGTTAGTATTTTTTACATTAATTGCTAGTTTTTAAGAAAATGATCCATTTTATTAAAAAAATTATCATACCATCAACAAATAATATTCTTCATTAAATAGTAAACAACTTTTGTAGACTCATTTTATTGATATTTTAATTGGAAATTTCAGTTTTTCCTAATTTATCGTTAAAAAAAACTTGGATTTGTAATTTGTTGTGTTTATTAATATTATTGTTAAATTTAAATATATTTATATATATTAATATTAATATTACGTAAATAATTAATTTCAAAGAAATTGCTGCAAATTTTATTACAAAAAGAAATTTGCTCCGATATTTTAATACTTGAACTTATTGTTAATTGTAATTATTTTAGTAATTTTTAGTATAATGTTCAGTATTACTAAAGTTAAGAGCCAAAACCAAAATTGGATAATCGGTGCAGATGAAGATTCAATATCATTCAATAACAATGACGATACATTAGATTTTTGGCAAAGATTTACCAGACCCCCAAGACCATCCAGACCAATTCGTGTAACCAGACGTCCAGAAATACAAACACCTACACAATTTATTAACGAACAATTTGTAAGCCAAACCACAGCAAGCACTGTTGCCATTCCCGGAATGGCAACTAGGCGCCCTCTATGTGAGGAAAGCTGTGAAACTCGTACGACAGGGCAGTACAATCCTGTATGTGGATCCGATGGAATGACGTACAGTAATTCACAAAAACTAAATTGTGCGAATAAACGATGTCGAAGAAGTAAGAGTAAATAATTTTTACAATCCACAATTATTAAAAAATATTACAATTAATTTTATTTCACAGATATCGTTGCAATTTACAGTGGACGATGCTCGTAATAATTAATGATTGAATATGTTGAAATAGTAAAACCATATATTTTAATAAAAGATAATATTTAGTTGTAGAACATTTAACCAAAGATATTCATAGAAATTATTATTATTAAATGGAAATTTGTTTTTATTATTTTCTATATTTTAAAATATTAATTTCCACAAATGAATGCATTTTCTAATTAAACCTTGTGTTTTATTCCCTTTATTCCCTTATTCCTCATTGAATATGTAATATGTAATATCAAAATATGTTTATGTTTGTTGCAAGTTACAAAGTAAAACAATATTCCATATATCCACGAACTGCACGTACAGTAAAGTCGGTAAGCCACGTCGAAGTAAAATAAACATTCGAGTTGTGCGTTTGTTCTTGTTTTACATCCACATCTTCATCGAGAGCTCGCCGACTCGCCGCTGATATTTCGTACGTTTTATTAATATCTTTTCAATGCTCGATCCCTTTTAGATTTGCGGATTTTGACAGACGTATTACGCCGGCTATATTTGCCCGTGTTGCAAATACACTACTTTCCTTTTAGCAACCTCTACCTCCCAACACACATGCCACTGACGCCGCCGCCTCAAAAGTTTCTGCCAACGGGAATATACAACTCGGCAGCATTCTGAGTTTTGCACCAGCGCACACGATACATGGCACATACAAACATCTATGAATTCAATCGTGGCACGTATGTCGAATGCGAAAAATTCCAAATCAAAGAAAATCACACGAAATGAAAACTTGATATGAAAATTGAGATTTAAAATCACATAAATACGAGTTGAATGATGTTTTTTGAAAATAAATAATATTCCTGCCGTGAAACATAATTATTTTTGGTACAAATATGTTCGTTCTTTGTCTAACAAAATGTGAATATAATTTTCATATTATAATCACAGCGGGTCAGCAGGCGGGTGTTGAATTGTGTTATCATTTAATACGCTCCTCGCACGCACTCCCAACGGACGAATAATTTGCGCAAAGTTGAAATTTCGATTAAAATTATCTTCATCGATGAGAAACCAGCCGCATTGTTCGCGCATTCATATCCGCAGCGGCGGATAATTCGGCGCATTGTATGCGTATCGATCGCTCTCGTAGTCATCGACATAATATATTTAGCATTATATACATACAATTCCGAGATTCACGGCTTAATTATTGTGTCGGCGGTCGCGGCCCGATAATAAATTCGATTTGACGCTGCGGTTTAATCAAGCCCAGCATCGGAATTTACGCGTTTACGCATGGAACACATACTTATGAATTAACATTTTGCAATTGCACAGTCGGCATTATTCATTATAAGCTTCCTTGATTACTGACAATAAAAATTAAAATTTGTTTATATTTCGGGCGATCAAAAACAAAACATTAAAAATGATAATTTAAAGTAAATTTTAGCGGAAGAAATAAAGTTAAGCTGATAATAAATATGAGAACACAAAATAATAATTTTTGTTTTTGTTGGAGGGTTGAAGTTGTAAATATGTTGTCGAACATTAATCGCCACCGCTACTACCGCGGTTTAGTGAAGAAAAGACGCACTTTCTTGTAGTTTTGTTTGTTGTTTGGAAGTCGCTTGATCCCAGTTGATACATTATGCCTTTTGCTGCTTGCCGCTTATGCTACGACGCCGCCCCGTGACGCCATCATGGTCCAAACGACGTGGCGGCGCGGGTCGATCACTCGGGGATTATCCGTGTCATCTCTACATCACTCGAAACACGGCGAAATACACCTAAAACTCTCGAACAAACAAGCGTACATGCATTACGTCGCACGAAAGCGCCATAAATGCGCAAAAATGTGTAATTTATATTCGGCAACACCGACAACAGCGCCAACACCGCCCGTTAAAGTAAAATAAAACGCAAAGTTTTAAACTCACATTATTTGCACACACAAACACGAAGACACAAATTAATTTAATAAAAAATGTGTACCTTAATAAAACCAAGTACATTTCAAATTGACAAATAAAACAAAAAATTATTTTTTTTTGAGAACAACTCACGCCATCTATAAAAGAAAAGTTTAGAAAATTATAATTTTAGTATGGTTGTTTTTTTTTTGGTGTTTAATATTTACTTTTAATAATAGTTTAATCAGTTAATAATTTTGAGACAAATTAATAACGCGTTAGATGATTTTAATCTCAAAATTAATATTGCAATGTCCGAAACTATAAGTGAACTTGAGACATGGGACTTGTCAGTCTGTTGCTAGCAGTTTCGATTCTGTGGTCGTTGTTAATAAGCGCGAGAAGTGTGTCCAAAGTTTGCCGCCTGCTCCGCCGCCGCCGCTATCCGAGCCGGCAAATTCGATGCAAATAAGTGTCATTTGCTTCGTCGGGCGCGTTGGGACTTCACCGAGGAAGTCGTTTCGACGTAAACAGGTTTATAATAAACTGTCGGATCGAGTCGCCCATACTCAAAACTCGCTGGTGGCCACTGATGCCCCCGATGGCTGACATTTACTGGCCGATGACAAAAACAGATCTTAACTTTCCATAACTCAAATCAAAACTATAAAGTCAAATAATACCAATAAACAAAATAAATTACATAATATTTATGTAAAAAAATTAAATTTTATAAAATCAATTTCAAATTTATAAATTTGATTTTGTAAACTTTTATTTTTTATTTTGTGCTGGGTGTATTGGCGCGATAGTAGCTATGGTAAGCAAGTAGTGATTTTACAACCCTCCTGAATGCCTAAGTCATCACGTTTCGCATATTACGAGCAGAAGGAGAATTTGTGATATTTTTTGCGACTCTCAATGCGTCGACCGGACGGTATCGCATTTCTGTGGCGGCGGCAGAATCGTCGAAGGCATCGTATTGCACGTCAGCTTCGACACGAGTCGATTTTCGATTTGGCGGAAATTTCGGCGGTTGGCCAATATCATCAGATTTAACGTTTTGCGATCTTCGCCATACCTCTGGGGAATTTTAAAGCTGGCCAGTACAGATTTTTGCTAAACCGAGCACGCAGGACGTCGCGACGCCGCGTTTCATCAGAAATTGGTCTTCAATTTGGCCCTCTAAGCCCAATAGACGTGCACTGTGGCCGCCAATCGGACATTTAATCTCACATAAAGTGCGGACTTTTCAAACCACTAAAACCACCACAAGGTGGTTTAACATATAAATTATTAAATCAAAATGAAGCACGTTTAAGAAAAATTACAAACACAAAAACAACAATGGCGTAATTTTAAAAAAAAGTTAAGAAAAATGACGCCCGTCCTATTGAATTTTATTATTAACGAGGTCATGCAAATCTGCGGCAGCGCAGATAAAGGATAAAATACGTTCTCATAACGTAAAATTGCGTTGTCTTTTGTGTAATAAAAGTTTACGTTGCGTTGCATTTTAGGCTTTAGAAATGAATTATGTAGGTACGGTATTTTATTAAAAAAGTAAAAAATTTAATTATTTAATAGTACTGCCACCTATTAGCCAAACTAAACACTAAAACTTGAATACAACATTTTGAGTGCGTTTTAAATGAGTAAGGACTTTACGTTAAAATGTACGTGTTTGAACTATGCACCCTTACACCCTTGTACTTCGAACCCTGACCTCGGAGTAATGCATGTGAATTATAACTAATGCAAAACGCTTTTTCATCCAACTCTCGCTATCCGGTTGTTTTAGTTTAAGCGCGATAGAGTTCATGTGCAGTAAAAACCAACGAGAAAATCGCACAATCAGCGGTTTTACCATTTTACATACACGTTACACTTAAATACCCGTAACGATTTGCGGTTTTGGCAGCAAATGCATGCATCAACGAAAAATTACGCCCGAACAAAATGTACGAGTCCGCGGATGAGAGTGCTTACTAATTAAAAATGATGCGCAATTTATTTTCAATATCATTGCAAACACACAAAGAGGCTTTATGTTACAATGAAGGAAATCTTATACAATAGTGAATTGTATTGTAAAAATAATGGGATAAAGTTTTTGTATGACAAATAATTGGAATAAAACCGGAACCAAATAAAAAAAAGTGTTGATTTTTATTTTAATTTTAAAAAAATTATTTGTTTGTTTTACAATTAATACATAATTATTTTTTGTTGAAGTGCAATAGTATTAGTTATATTAATTTATTGTTAAAATTAAAAAAATAAAACATTTTGTACTATTATTTTCATTATTGATATTTGTTGCCCGGCGCATCCACTGTATTCTAATACGTGTTATGTCCAAAACAACCAAATACAAAATTTTGATGAAAATAATTTTCAACATAAATATAAAACATTCCAATGATTCTGTATGTATATTATGAGTTTTGCGTGTTTTGGGTTTTGAATATTCAAAATTGAAATTGATTTCAGTTGGCGTAGAATTTCGAAAATTCCTAACTGTTTCGGATTGCTTATTAAACACGCTGAGCTGCCGCCACACCGAAAATTACGAATCTTAAGTGGCGCGTAGTGCGCTCTTATTTGTGGGCGAATTTACCTAACGACGCGCCTCGCCGGCCCCAGCCAGCCTCCAACAGCGACGCATGAATATTCATTATAAATAGAATTTGTTATTTAAGTTATAATCCTGATATCATATATTAAAACATGAATTAAAACTTTGTAATGTAGCTTCCTTCCCGGCGGCGACCAGGGTGTAACATCAATGAGTGGGTTTGGTTAGGTTAGGCTGACGAACTGAAAAAGGCATCCGAGCATCAGATAGCAAGAGCACTTCTTGCGCTCTAAAGCAAAAGCAAGCAGAAAATTAAATTAGATTACGAGTACTTTTACCAAACTTTTTTTTTACAATCCTCTGCTGGTGCTGGTTATAAGCCAAAAGGTTTTTAGTATAATCTTTTTTCCGTCCAGGTTTGAGTGTGGTTCAATATTTAATTTTCTGTGGTTTTTCCACGACCGAGCTTGAAAAATAAAACCTGACGTTATAATTTTTTAATTTACATGAATTTGCATGCTTACAATTCGTTGATTCGTTTGAATGAATTTGTGAAAAGAACAAGCAAAAATTAACGCCCAAAAGGGGTGACAAAACAAACGCAAAGCATTAGGGTTTGGGTGAGATGAGATGGTGCGAATGTGATAAAATGAGTTTTGTTTGGTTTAGGTTTAATGAAAAAATGTCGGCCATCAGCGAGCCAATCGAATCAATCCTGTCCGGCTGTCGGTCACTCGCATCACGCGTGAATTCAATTAACGTCGACTCGTGTACATTTTTGACAATATCCATAAACATATCAACGTTTTTTTAAGATTCCATACAAATAAAAATTTCTTGATTGCTGTTTTATTGGTCATTTCAAACAGAAATTGCAATTTTTATTGACAAAGACTTGTACTGTAAGTATTGTGGCCATTTGGTCTCATAAAAACTGGACACAAATCGCCTCGACAAATCTCTTTCAACCTGCAGTACTTCAAAGACGGCTTTAAAGCTAGAGAGGTAAAGACCATCGCTTTCTCCAGCAACATATAAAAACTCGTTTACAAGTACTCCGCGATTCTAACCTAAGAAAAATCTTGATACAGATAAAGTACTGAAGAACAATGAATCACAGACGTTATTCTAGTAACTAATTTCTTCTTATTTCCGGTTTTATTTCGGATATGTTGTACCAGCAAACAATTGTTACCCCTAAAACAAAGTAGCGCCATCTATCTACGAATAGTCTTGAACAAAACATTTAAAATGAAGAAAATAAATGCGTAGAGATTTATTTATTAATTTATTTATTATTTATTTATTTAATATAGTTTTCAATTAGCTTAAAATTGAAAGCTTCATTAACCGACTAATTTTGTTGAAATAGTTTATACTAAGTTTCCCGTGGTTGGTATGCTTTTGTTGGTGGCCTGGTGTATGGTTTCCTCTTTTCACCCTCCCCCCCTTTATCGCATTACGTTCTATTTGTTCGGTTTCGCGCGTTCGCGTCGCAATAAATAATTCATGGCCGCGCGTTGCTGCTACAAACCCCCATAGCTGCAAAGGTACGATCCAGTTTTCCTATTCGAGTTTTTCGCAACGTTTTCTTATATATTCCGCGCTTTCCATTTGCATTTACATTTTGAATTTTGAATTTTATATTTTCAAAACCTTGTATTCTATTTCCATTTTCCCATAACGCAAATCTTACCAAATTAAATAATTAATAAGAACTTGTTTGCTCGTTGATGTTTATTCTGGTTCTGGAATTAACTTTATTCAAATTTAAATCATAATTGTTCTGATAATAATAAATAAGGCTTTGTAATTGTTTTTTTGTTTAATTGTAGTTTTTCCTTGTTTCTAAGAATTTTAACTTTTCCACAAAACGTGCATCAATAAGTCTGGACTTGAACTTAAACTGACAACTTTCGCAAATCGTAGCAAAACGCGAGCAGCTCACTAAATGCAAGACTCGTAAAACAAGAAGAAGAACTCATATTATTTGCATGAGCAGAAACCAATTAGGAAAATAGCACGCTTTTCCGTACAAATCCACTCCAACTTTAACTCAGAGCCGGCTCGACGTCGCTACCAGTTTGCATGTAAACGCACAACTAATGCATCACGAGCTAACAAATAAGTTTCAGTAAATAACAACCAAACAAATCAAAAAAATCTGTAACGGATTCCACAACAACGTAAACTCAACATTCATCCATTAAAAAATATACAGTGCAACACAACAATTTTCAAATTAAAATCTTAGTTTTATAAGTGCTATTTTATTCATTTTGTTTATTTACAAAATTTTTATTACAACCAAATCAAGCCTTTTTGGGACAAAGAAGTATGCCTTTAAGAAGAGTACCGACTTGTCCCAAATCAACGTCTTGCAACAGAGGATCGGTAACGCTACCAAGAAGAAGATCTAAAACTTTAGTTAATGGTGTACATTTCTCAGCTGCTGATGCGCTTGGTAAACACTGAAAAATAATAAACAACACTAATATAAATTAATTACAACATTTTTTATAATATTCTTACCATTGCCAGCGCAAAAACAACCAGGACACATGCAAACAATTTTTGATTTATCATTTTGAGGTTAAAGTTTTTAATAATTTTAGTTAAACTGGTTTGAAGTTTCTATAATTTAACTTCAACATAAAACGGCTTTATATATTGTTTAGTGCTTCATTAAAAATCTAACACAAATCATAATTAGTCTGTTAAGTTATTCGCAGTTTTTTTTCTAATTATAATCACACGTGGTTGGAATGTAAAACTAAACTTTTAACAACGAAATATTTTTAATTGGCATATTTTTAATTTTTGAATGTTTTCTAAAAATATAAATTTTAATTAAAATTTAAAAAATAATGATATTGGTTGGTTTTAGCAAAAAAAATAAATATTTTGAAATAACATTATTATTACTTGGTTGTATATTTCAACATAAATGACTGGTGTACATTATTTTTTCTTCTGGCATTAATTAATGCTTAACCAGTTAACACAAATTTAGTTGGTGGATGTCTATCAGCTGGGCAGATAAACAATCGTTCAATAACTTGTAAAAGAAAAGCAGGTAGAGCTAGATTATATATGACAGGACTAAGTATGGAACTGAAAACTTCGTTTAAAGGTGCAGGAATTACTGTATCACAAGAAACCACTGCTGTTCCAGTAGATCCAGGAGAAGTACCAGTTCCATCAGCAGGTGCTCCGTAAGTCTGAAATTTAACACAATGATCACACCAATTAATAAAAATTAACATATTTTTTAAATCATTATTGGTAAATATAAAAAATACTCACGTTTTGCAACACACACACCAACAAAACAATAGCAGACACTTGAATTGAACTCATTTTACTAAATAATTTTAATAAATTATTTTTTTCAGTAAATACTAAACAATGTTTATTGTTTGATGTTTTTACAAAGGCGAAATTCTTTTTATAGTGAATTTCAATGTTAAGTTGTTAAATAAATATAGTATATCAATACCGGTTTGTTTGTTATCTATGCTGGTAAAACTGCGTACTTGACTTAACGTAAGTTGTTTTCCTTTGATAATTAATTATAAATAAAAATGATAACAAATATTTTACGCAAACTTTGCATTTTGATATGTTATTTTAAGTTTTGGATTAGAAACTATCTTACTTTAAATGCAAATTATACAAATATTATATAAATTTTAGCAAGTTATCTTTATTATGTAAGAATTTATTCTGTTTTAATAATACTTAGTTAGTTTTTTATTTAAAAATTTAGCAAAAATGTAAATTTATCCAGAAAAAGATTTATCGAATTTGGAGAAGATTTTGTGCTTCATAGCTTTATGTTATAATTTTTCAATAATTTTGCTGTAATATTTTTTTATTTAAAATTTAATGATCTTTACACTTAACATAACCTGAAAATTGTATGTTTTTTTCTCTTTATGTAGGGCGCAAACAAATTTTCTAAAATCCAAGCAATATCTAAAAACAAAAAATAAATAAATTTTATCGCTTGAACAATCGCTGAATGAATTAAAATAACATTTCCTTTAAAGGTTAGAATAATAAATTATTATTAATTTATGTAATTCATTATAATTATTATCCATTTCCTTGTTTCCGGTTCTACAAACCATTACAACAAAGTGAGTATCCTGAAACCGTGTAACATATTCATGACTTATTACGGCGGTAAAAACTTATTTAATATTAAGAAATTGCAGTTTATCGCCACTAAAGTGCACCTGGAGACCAATAAATAACCTACGCGCAAAAATATTAAAACGTTTTCACTTTGTGCCGTGTTAAGATGAGACGGGCGCAACGGCAAAAAATGGTGGAAAACAGCGAGACATTAAAGGCGTTGCTTTTCTTGATTTATTCATATCAAATTCATATTCGTTTAACTTAATTTATGCTCTGGGTATGTTAGAATGCCAGAAATAATGAGATAATGCATGCAGTTTTCCATGTCCAACTTTTCTTTATAACATTCATTTTTGTTATCAGAAATGTATACATATCAGTTATTCTTATCATAAATAATTATATATAATACACGCTATTAAAACTGAAACATCCAGAAAAATTGTTGAACTTCAAATAATCGTCTATAATTACCAGATATCTAAACTTTAATTAAGGTAACATTTAACTAAATGACGAAAGAATGCCAGATAACGTTTCAGAAACATTGTCCAAAAATGTGGTGACATAATTCTAACATAGTTAACGAGAATATATAAAAACAACGTCTACGAAGTGTGATGTTCATTCATAATTTTTGTTTCAATCTGGTAAAATGGTTTCCAAACTGTTGGTTGTTTTTGTGGCATTAAGTTGTATCTGTTTGGTAAGATTACAATAAGATGAACATGATAATTAATTAATAATATTTAATAATGTTTCGTTTAATTTTTAATTAACTTATTTTCAGGTGCTTGCTGCACCTGAACCAACCAGAGAAGAAAAAGCATGTCCATTGGGCAAAGGCCTCAGTGATTTTATAGTAAAGTTGATGGACTTTTCTGGAAAATGGTTTAACACCAAGAGAATGAGGAAATATTTTGTCTGTGACTCGTCTATGACTGCATGGGAATTACCAGAAGAAAGTTAATAACATCAATTAGTATTTAACAAAACACATAATGCTTAAAGAAATGCTCTAAATTAATGTTGTTCTAATTGGTTTGTAACTAAATTGTAACTTAAATAAACAAAACTACAAAATATTTTATCAATTTTTAAATAACATTTTTATTTACTTGACTTTGGCGATAACTGTATATCTAATTCTTATCAAAGTTTTTTTTCTTTAGCAATTTCTTCCATTTTTAAAATTTTAAATAAAACTAATCTTAAATAATCTTAAAAATATCATTAAAATTCATTTTTTTGCATTTTATAGAAAATTTGAATGATCACCTAATTTGGTTTGATTGCTACTGTTTGACAGTTAGTTTAGTAAAGCTTTGCAAATAGTTATATTACTCTGTTAAAAGCAATTAATAACTTTATTTATTAAATTATTTGGTGTAGGTGAACCTATAAATACAATATATAATTTCCAACAAATCATATTTCGAAAAAAAAAATAAATTTAATATGTTTGCTATTTTAATTGAAAAAGATAGATTATTTTACTATTAAATTTAATAATAATTAAAATTGTATATTTATTTTTAAACACAGTCAATTTAATAAATAATTACGAAACGTACTTTTCATAAAAACATAAACAATATAAAAAATAGGAAAACACTACTTATATATTTAATAGACAATTTTAGTAAAAATAAATAAGCAATTAATTAATAACACAATCAATTTTAAATAACAATTATCTCTATAAAAAAAAAACAATATGTTTCAAAACTTTACAACCACGCTCAACCATAAATCTTTGTGAAGAACACGATAAATCGTTACGATTTATTGTTACGATAAATCCTCTCAACACAAAATAATTATATGTATTGTCACAAAATTCTATTCCACAACTACATAAACTATTCCTATAATTAAAATAAAAATCTCAAAGATAAGAAATTGTTACCTAAAACATTCCTAGATAACTTGCACATTACCTGTTACCAAGTTCTAGTTGTACGTAACTGATAACCAACATTTACATGTTTTTAATAAACTCTATCACATCCACACTTACCCAACAAACAAACAAGTACAATGGTTAACACCAACGTTAAACTTTTGGCTCTACTACTGATTTGTCAATTAATAATTAACGTAAAGAAATATTTAATTAAAATTTAAATATATATAATAATAATAATACAAAATTTATTTTAGATATCAGCAAGTCCAACCAATGAAAAAATTAACAACGTTGCGCAAAATCGCGCTAAAAGCAATAAAGCTAGTGCTGAAAATAAAGCAAGGCGATTATGTGCATTACCAGTAGTTGGTTCAACTATTAAGAGAGTCATCAACCTGTTTAGATTCACCGGAATTCAGAATATATTATGCCCTGACAGTAAAGTTGTATCTGACACCAATCGTATTGATAACAAATTTGAAATTGTTCAAGTCAATTTAGACCAATAATACTTAAGAAGCAATTATGGCAATAGTGAAATTGAAGGTAAAAGTAAAGGGAAACATTCAAATGTATTTTTTGTAATAAAGTGTCAACAAGATTTATTGCAATAATTACAAGAAAAAATTACTTTTTTTAGATGTTTACCAAGCGTATTAGTTTTTTCAGAAAAAATAGCCATTCAAAGTCCATCAAGAAGACAAACAAAAAATAATAAATAACAAAAATAATAGTCATATAGAAGAATATAGAACATCATTATATATAAATTACATTACAAACACGTTGTTCTATAATAGTAGCAGTACTCGTTTATCCTTCATTTAAAAAAAATGTCGGTGTACTTGTTGTATTTTCTTCTAACTTATCAAATAAAATTAAACAGTGTGCAATTGGCTTTAAAGCACTTTTTAGTTGACGCAAAATGTCCAATAATAATTATAAACAACACAGAAAGTGACATTAAGTTAAACATATTCAATCATCTAGAAGATGTTGATAAAATCATTTTATCTTTTAATGATAATAATAATATTGGTACATGTAAGACAACTCATTATGTCATTAATGTGAGTCTAGAAACTTTATTTATGATATTTCGTTGTAAACGTGGTCACATTTTTAAAGAAAACTTTATGCCCTTCACTAAAATGTTTATTCTTGTACAAATTCAGGAAGATTTTGAAAAAAATTTCAAAAAACTGCAGATATTATTAAAATGTTTTACTGAATTACACGCTCATTATATTGTAGTTTATGTTGAAGATAATCAGATTTATAGCTTTTATAAAGGTGAGTTTTCTGGGAAGACTCAAAACTATTTGGAGGTTATGTCAAGTCCAATTAAGTGGCAAGACTGGAGGCCTAACTTTAGTGATAAAGATAATACTTTCAATATTGGGATTTTTCATTATTCTCCTTATGTTTATATTAACTATAAAGAAGATCATGATAAAGGTTTTAAAGATATAGATGGTTTTATTGAAAAAGTTATAGATAGACAAGATAATAAAGATGTTAATAATGATAATGATGATAAGTCTACACAACAAAATGGTGATGATGATAGTAGTTTTAAAGGTATGAAGATTTTAAATAATATTTAATTAAGTATTAAAGTGGAAGAACGTTTTCAAGGTCAAAACAAAGCATTACCAATAAATAATTTTGAAGATAACAAGAACAAACGTACAGATATGACTTATGTTGGTTTAGATAAATTTATAATATCAGAAATAACACGTGGCTGGCGTATTGAATATGTCCAATATCCTGAAATGAGTTTCAGCCCATCAACACGTGACCTGGTAACTCAAAAACTTCACACTATTCTAGGAGCTGTTTGGCATGTACGGGTACCACTCCAAGAAGCAGATTCGACAATACCATATGCAGAAAGTTGTGTTACTTTTATTGTACCAAAAATCCGAAGTAAGACCAAAACGTTTTTCTTGTTTACTTCATTAAACTCTACAGTTGCTGCAATTACAATCTCAGAAATGATACTGGTTTCAATTTTTGTATACATTCTGGAAGTTATTTACCAAAAAATTAAGATTCCGAAACCAACAAGAAATAATTTTGTTTTGATTCTTCTCCACAAATTTGGTGATTTGTTTGTACAATCAAATAAACTAAAATCCAAAATGATATCAATAAGAATACTACACGCGTCTTGGTTGCTTGTTTCTTTAATTATAGCAAACACTTACAGTTCTAACATATCATCACAATTGACTGCACCTGAAAGAGAGAAAGGTATTCAGACTTTTGGTGATATTTTAAAGTATAATTTAACTTGGGAGTTTGAGATTGGTGATGATTCGAATTATCTTTTTAAAGAGAGTAATGATAATGCATTGAAGCAGATAGCTTTGAATGGAATACCAATAACGGCAAACACCAATCATTTTGATCATCAAGTGGTTACTATTACTAATGTTGTTTTTCAGAAATATGTAAATAATTATATCGACACAAATATTAGTAATGATAAATCGTTGTTAAAAAAATGTGCCGGCTTGTTTAACTTTGTGTATCCATTACATAAACATTCGTCGTTTGTTTTAATCTTTAACCGGAAATTATATCAAATGATAGAAGGTGGTTTGATTAAATATTGGATAAAAATGTTGCACCGTAGATATCGACGTGACCAAACATTTCATATTGGTATCATGGAAAATGTTGTTCATTATGGTAACAGGGAGATCACATTTGAAAGTTTTAAAGGCTCAATTATAATCTTAGGAATTTCATATATAATTTGTGTTGTTATATTTATTTGTGAGCTGCTTGTTGGTAAATTTTGGTTTAAAAAATTGTAGTCTGTATTGATATTAATAAATCTCAGAATGACACATGTCTTTTTTGGGAAGTTTTGGAAGGATGTTGTATTGGTGACTTAGAATAGAATAAACGAATGGAGTCATGCGAATGCATGCGCGTCGTCTTTGGCAAAAGTTTAAAAAAGTGCAATAAATTTGCAAAAGGAGATGGCAGGGATGGCCGGGCGGGCGTTCAGTCGTTCGCAGCGAAAGAATGATTCATCGCCGGGGAGCAATTTAAGTGTATACGATTGAATCTTCGCCGATGCGCTCCGTAACGTTCGCAATGTTCGCATCGTTTGCGACGGCACGCAGAGGCACCGAACTCATTTCGAACAACTAATATATTACCGGATTCGCGTCAATTGAATGTGTACACTTGAGCCGTCGCCTACATTGCCTTGAAAGGACGAGAACTTTCTTTTGCGCGATTGATTGTTTTTCACACATGCTCGGAAACATGTTGACATAGTTTTTTTGGTGTCACTATTCTGTGGAGTGATCTGGAGTGCTCCAGAGTACTCTGGCAATGACTAATCAGTGTTCCTAATTTAGGGGGAAGTGAAGTTAGGTTAGGTTAGGTTGGTACAGGTGCTTACGCAAATATTGAGACATACAAATTTAGACTTTTTGTAAAGTACGTCACGCTCGGTTAAAGTTTTCGTCGTTTTGTTTCACTCTTGTTTCTTCTTTGTTGCTATTTTCACGAAGAAACGCTTGTTAGGGTGGCATGCGCGTTGCAACGGCTTGTTTCGGTCGCGCATGATTTACTAAACGACGAGCGGCGTTCTAAACAAAAAGTTTTATAGTCCATGCATGCCGTTTTCATTCCGGACGGGAGGGTCGCGTTAAAACTTTTTTCGCCATTGCTTGCGAATGTGATGTTTTACACTCGACCCGACGCAGGTACCCACGCGAGCAAATAGCGCGTGTAATAGAAAAAAAGCCGTCACCAGACGTGGAAGAGCGAAAGCTCGCCAAAGCTGGGCGAAAGCTGGTGAGGGTTTGGAGAAAGCTCGAGGACGTCGGAAATTAGTACGGGTCGTTTGTCAGCGTCCCGCTGATTTTTGACCTTATACTACATGTTTTCAACAAAAGAACAAACAAACAAAGAATAAATATAAAATGTTTTTATTTTATTATTGTACTTTTTACAAATAAATTTAATTAATATTTTATTTTATTACTCAAGATTTAAAATAACAAAATTTAATAGTTACTATTTCTGGTAAATTTGTTTAAAATTATAGATTATCAATAGTAATTCCCTGTATTGAATTCGCAGCAACCGGAGATTGAAAGACTTTTTTTCTCTCAGCTTACATTCTTTTTTCGAGCTCTTCTTTCATCGTATTCATCGTTGTATCCGTTTGTAAGCACACATATTGGATTGTCACAACTCAGAAATGTTATTCACTTTGGCAATGCGTTGATGCCAACTGTTGTAATCTGTTTTTTGCTGCAGCTCTGATGTGTCAGTAGTATAAACGAAACTCGACGAGATCGAAACATTGAATGCCATCCCCATTCTCTATTTCTGCAGCGCGCAATGTTCAGAGCACATTCACAAGGAATCTAGCGTGTTTGTATCATTTTTTTATTATATTTATCTGAACATTCCAGGAGTGACCCGCCAGAGAATGACACATTACTCGATGTTCTTTTCAGAAAATATTACTGTGTTGGGTCAACGGTTAAGAAGTAATCGCGAGAACAATTCCTAATAATAAAACACAACTAAAATATATACAATACTATTGTTGTTTATAATGAACCAAACTGTGGTACGTGATATATAAATGGTAGGAGATTGATGTAAGGTTACCAAACCCGTTGTGAAAAAAAATTAACAAAGCAAGCGATGTTTCCCCAGAGGCTTGCGTCAAATTCAATTTAATGACGACAAAGAAAAGAAAAAGTTGATTTCCCAAATGTAAACCGAGCTTTTTATGACGAGTAAACCGAATTTTTTGTGTTTTGCTGAATTCCTAATGGAATCATTTTAATTTAATCAAAGCCACAATGTTAACTGCAATCAAATAATACTTTTTGTTTGAAAAAACATTTTTTTTATTTTATGAAACAAAGAGGCGAAGGACTAAAGTGGAAGTATTAATTCATTTTTTAAGACTTTTATAGAAAAATATTTCTCATAGTAGATTGGAATATATACTAGCTTGTAGACTCGAAGAAATCTTGAAACAAATATTGAGGAAGAGAGAAATGATAGCAAATTCAAAAATCAACTAAAATAACAAAGAAATCAGTCCACGAGAAATTTGGAAGACAAAGCGACTACTCATCGAAAGACCCTGAAGTTTGGAATACAAAAAGAATAGAATATTAGAAAGATTGGAGATGAGAAGGATAGAATTTGCTACCCAAAGAAAAGAAAAGACAAACTGGAATAATATAAAAAATAAATTATTAGTTTAATGAATTTTAAAACTTTCATGTGAGGTTAACAACTGTACCCTCCAGTTATCTTCAGTTATCCTTCAGCGTTTTATGTTACGATCGCATAAACAAACGGAACAATTGTCCCGCCCTGTCACAACCAACTCGAGCAAAGGTCCGGTTGGCGTTCAAGTACCTCCGCTCTAAAATAATAGCTTTATGAAAAATACTTCAAGATAATACATTTTAATGTGGCCGGGTTAATTTTCCACGCCATAATATTCACCCTTTGTTACACTTGCGCACCAAACACGAAATTGAAGTGCTAAAGCTGAGCAGACGCGCGGTTTAGGAGTCTATTACTTAACTTATCTTGCAATGCAAGCAAGGGTTGTGGTTTTTGTTTATAACAGAGCTTATCAGACGATTCTTATTTTTAATTTTAGGAAAAATGTTTTTCCTGTTATATTATATTTAATCGAATTTGAATAAATTATTTAAAGGTTTATGTCGGTAAGTACTTAGTTTGCGATGTATCATTCTCTATCATTAATCTGATATACATAATTAACCTAAAATGCCTTAGGACTATCATCCTAATGCAAATTAATTTGAGAAGACATAATGTAAATCAATAGCTTGATTGGAGAGAACCATTGACGACAGTCGGAAACAGTTTACAGGTTAACGCATTGCGTGTGTTTGTGAGTGGCACGTGATTATTGCTTACCTCGAGCACCCACTCAATACTCTCCCCATGTGTGTATCTGTAGAGATCTTCACTCTGACGCAACAATCGGTTAGACAACGGCCGCGTTGGCGTTGTTGCGTTAATATTGGTCGCCACATTGTCTAAACGTATTGTTATCCTATTGCCGCGATTGTCTCTAATTGTCACAGTGTGTTGCAATAGTGGCAACACCAGCATCTCACTAGTCTTGAAATGCCGCAAGCTCCGCGTTGCTGGGTTATCCTGGCACCTTTGAAGGCAATGAGGCTGGGTGTAGTCAGCAAACGTTTTCGTTGCTAGGGGATGAGAAAACGCTTATTGTTTCCACACACGCGGCGTGCGTGTTTATTGCGCGGTTAATGGTTAGGCACACGCCATATGTGCGCATACACTAAAGGATAATTACGTCTTTGCTTTGCCAGCATCTTCTTGCATCTTGAATCTTTGCAAGATTTGAAGCACAGACTGCTAACTAAACTAAATTTACGGAAATAGGCTTGGAGCTATAGAACTCGAAATGTTAACGTTGAAAGGAAATAGTGTTTGAGGATATGGGGATTGGGGTTGTGTTAAAGTGGGTTAGCACGCATTGGAATAGGTTAGGAGGTTGTTACGAAATCGGAGTAGAAGCGTCGAAGACGCAATTATTTAGTAGTCACGCGCAACACCTAACAACCGTGGGCTAATTAACCTGAACGAGGTGTCGTAAAATAACAGATAATTAACTAGATACGTTTGTATCGCCATATTACAGAAATAAAATAGTTCAAAAAATCAATAAAGGAGAGGGGGCAAGGAGGAGAAGAGAAAAGATCACAAGCAAAAACAATAAAACGTAATATTGCTCGATTTGTTTTAGTTATATTGTATTAATACCTCATTGGAAAAGTTTTACTGGAGTGTTTCAATTAAGTTCAATATTAAATAAGTTTATTTATTGGTATGTACGTTCGCAAACAACTTCGAGGATGAGTAAAAGACGCCAGCAGACAGAGCACAAATCGATATTGTGAGTTCTGTTTCAAATTCAAAATTAAAACCATACTACAATTTGTTAGTTATTTTAAGGAAGACCACTGAATGCTTTAAAAAAATTTAAAACGTTAAAATCTGTTTAATTAAATTTTTAATTAAATCTTTAAATGTCTTAATATTTTGTTTTCTTAACTTTTGTGCAAAATTTTACAACTTTATCTCTCGCAACAATTCAATCTTCATTCGTAAGTTAAAGCCTACGTTTTGGGAGCAAAAATGTTCTTTTCTTCTGCATCTTTCGGACGAAAACTTTGCTTCCTTCGGCTACTACTTCTCCAGCTCCAGCTGATGTCGCAAGCATTAGTCATTTGTCTTTTATCCTGAATTCTATCCCGGATTCTAAGCGCAGCTTCCAGCCATCGAAGCATTTAACTTTGAAATTTATTACAACGGATTGCATTAGTCTGTATAAAACACAAAATTAAAGCTTAATGTAGGCAATCGTAACGTCACAAATAACAATGAACATTAATAGGAATGGACTGTATATAAACTAAAAGCTTAACTCTCAAACTTGTTACAAATATGAAACAACTCCAGGGCTTATTTTTAAACCTAAAGAATAGAATGTTCACCGTAACACTAGCACAAGGGTGCACGTCAATTCTTTACACATTACCGCACCGTACACTTGCAGGGACGCAGGTTATTCTGCACAATTTCATCTCTTGGAGTTTGTTATGAAACTCGTGTCTTTGCTTCAGGCTCGGACTTGGATTTGCAATTAGTGATGTTAATAGTATTGTCGTTTGTTATGTTGATAAATAAAAATATTATTTAATGTATATCTTTAGAAATGTAGTTTTGTTAAAATATAAAATAAATGTTTTTCGTTGAATTATGTTGAGGTTACGTTGAAAATTTATACGCTTGTTTAATTTTAGTCGACACAAAATTTAATTCAATTTCACATAGATTTCAACGACAGTTCCAAGTCGTTGGGGTTGTTAGTCCGAAGTACCGCAGGTTGTTCGTCGACAAAGCTCTTTACAACTTGCAGAGATAAAATTAAATCTAGTTTACGTTCTCTTGCGCAGTTCCTGCACGTTCGGGCTATATCACTTTTTAACGACAACATGACGTTTTAAAATTATCTTTAAGTCAATTATAATTAGATTCTATAGTATTTTAATATTGCCATTTAAGCAGGATTCACAATGTTGACATTTCGCCGTAGTGTTAAGCCAAAAAAAATTAATGAAAAATAGCAAAATGTTTCATGGTTAATTTTCCAAGAAAAATTTATTTGCGTCTAACATTAAAAATAATTATTGTAAACTTAAAATTATTTTATTATTTTACAATACTTAAAATCTTTGGAGTTATACGAATTAGAAGTTTAACATAACTTTTCAGGCAGTTAATTTAAAAAATAAAACTAAAAACGTTTGTTTTGAAAAATATGGAAACTGGCAAAAATTCCAATAAAATCCTCACGCCGTTCACATTTTTTCACATTTGTTATTTAAATATGTTTAAATCGTTATTCGATTCGTTTTGCTCGCCTTCTGTTTCTCTGAATAAAACCTAATATTCAATTCTAAAGATTTACTACATCCACAGTCTTTCAGTCTCTGAGCGCACACAAACAACAAAATATGCAGAATTCATAACTCCAAACTCTCACACGGCTATAAAAACTTCAACTATGACAGTGTTTTTGTTCGCTATTTACATAAAGCATTGACTATGATTTATATTCTTTTTGTAATCATAACTTTTACATTTTCGTTTTTTTACTGTAAAAAATTACACATTTCTCGTTATTACAACGTTTATTTTAGTTTTAATTTTTTGATTTTATTTATATTCGTCTGCGGTTTTCTTAACATCGCCTGATTTCATGTGGCAGCCCGGCGCCTTCACCATCCACCATCTACGACATTGCCAACCTACTAAATAATACTTTAAATTGACTGTGTGCGCAATGTCGGACGCACTTACCGTAATGAAACCGTGAAACCAAGAAACCGACAAACCAAACGCCAACAACGACCACAACAACAACGTTCTTGGCGGGGTATAAATTCACCAAATGCTTATTTTTTTACAATATAACTAAAACTAAGAAATGTTCTAGTATATCAAACTTAAAATAACAATTACAATAAAATTAATATGGTTTCAAGATTTTTTTATTATTTATTAATTTGTAAATTAGAATCTAAATAATTTTTGTGTACTTTTGTCAAATATTCATCTTTGCTGTTTATTTATGTTTTCGTAAAGTAATGTAATGTAATGTTATGCAATGTTTTTGTCATGTAGCGTTGTGTTTCTGCGTTGCAATGCGTTTAAAACTGCTCACCGGCTATAATAGTCATGTTTGATTTGGTTGGCTGGCGCACAGCGTAATACGCAAACAGGCAAACAGTATATTTATTATGACAGCGCGAGCCCGCTCGCACAAACTATAACTTTAAATTAAGTTGCCAGCGCAGGTGCGTCGCGAGCCCGCGCGCCTCAGGATAATAGTACAGCGAAACAAATAGTTTGTCTTCCGGTGCTTCCGGCACGACCAACTCGACGGTAAGGCGGTACTCCGGGAGGCGCACAGTGTGCTCAATTGTGATTTAGGAAACAAACGACCGGAAATGTTTGATTTTTAAAATGAACAAATAATAATCAACTAGTGTAAGTAACATTTTTATATAGTTATAAATTATCTGAAACATAACATAATTATTATATTAGCTGGTTTGAATACAAGGTAAATCCAAAACGGAAGTCAATAAGCAACTGATTTTGCACCAAAGTAGCATACTGTGCAATGGCAAGTGGCAGATCAACTCTTTTATGAATCTTAACATAAACTTGACGAGTTTTAATAAATTGTATGTTTAATTTGTATACTTCTTAGTTATATTATTATAATTAATTATTAATTTATAACGTGTAAAGTAGGCCACCCATTATACAATCTTATACAAAAACAGCAATTAATGTATTTTTTTTGTATCATCACACAATTCAAAAATGTTGTAATAAATTTTAATTTAACGAATACAATGATCCTTAAAAATATATTTTACTATATATTAGTATTTCAGGATACTTTGAAAACAGCTTGGTTCGGTAAATTGTCAACCGACACACTGTGTTGAGATACGACGCTTATAGTAATACAGGTGTATGTTAGCTTTGGCTTCACTATGCACATCTATGCAGTATACGATGTATTTTCTTGGTTTCCAGAGTTCTTTCTTGTTTTCTTAAGAAATTGCCGGTGCACATTCATTTGCTGATGCATAGAACAATGCAACTATGCTTCGAAACGCTAAACAAAAACAAACAAAACTAAAGAATATTTTACAAAATATAACTTGCGTAAAAAATGTAAATTAAATTTAAATAAATAATTTTTAAATTAAGTTAAATATAATACAGGAAAGGGAAACATGTAATTTTGTACAAAGATTTAACAATATTTTCAATGAACTAAAGCCATATCCTGCCTTCAGGATTTAGGATTGTTGAATTTGTAATTCTGTTGCAATTGCGAATTTTGCATGTAAATTTATTATTTGTTTGTATTTGTAAACAGATAAAAAAAATTACTGCTGATTTAATATTACAACAATTGAAAATTTAAAAACTAAAACTAAAAACAATTTGTTTTAACAATACAAATAAAAAATACCAATTGGGAAAGTTTGATCTACATTTTTAGTGTGTAAAAAATATTGAAAGAATAATCAAATGATAAAATGTTTTGAATACACAACTATTGTTTGTCATTTGGTAATTAATACGTTGCGTACGATAAAACGTGCACGGAATTTTAACCAATACAAATATTTGAATATTGTGCAGGGCATAGGATTAAATTTACTACAATAATTTAATAATATTTTACATATTTCATGTATTTGCTATTTATATTTTTTTGTGGGCCACCACAAAATTCTGTCCATTATTATTTTTAATTCGATTCATTTGAAAATTGTAAAATTTTACAAATAAATATTTGTTTGATTCAAATTTTTTTTGCAATATGTTATATTTCTTTTAATATTTGCTAGTTCCTTGAAATAGCTTGTTTTCTCAATGTGAGAACGTTAATAACGTTATGGCATGAGCAAACAAAAACTTCTTGTTAAATATTTGCCGTCTCCGCGCGTTCGTTAGTCGTTTCAAACTAGTTTTGCCGTGTCATCGGTGCAAGCACGCGTTCTTTCACAAGATGTCGGTATGACGTAATAATTTATAAAACAAATAACGATCGGAAAATTAACGGACTCGAGCAACGTTGCGGAAAATTCTGGGTATTTCTTGTTGTTTGCTAAAAACATTGCTTCTAGCACAAGATCAAAATGTGTCTACGACATTATGACGTAACTCAGTTCTTTCGTCACAACTTAACTCAAAACATTGTAAACATTGTCAAAGTGAACAAACTAAAACATAGTTTTGGAAACTTTCGAAATAATAACCATCATGACTCAACCAATTTTAACACATTGTTTTATAGTGTGGAGGCGCCGGGTAATTTAACTAAAAACATTTTGTATATAGGTTTATTCGGTTATTTGTTAAAGATTTTCACAAAATAGATATGTTTTTTTATTAAATTAGGGCACAACGCATCTATATCGGTAGGAACATGCAAGCTAGGGATGATACGAGTGGAAACCGGAAAATGTAAAACAAAAACAACGTGCACGACCGAGTGGTCGCCGGTTAAGTGCTGGTGCTACCAACTAATAGTTTTTGTCCTTCTTTGCCCTCGAATTGGACGTTTAGTGTGCTTTTAGGACTGAAATTATTAACGCTGTTTAGGAAAGCTCGGGAATTCCTGCAACGTCCAAGAACGCAAGCGGTACAATGACCATTTTGTAGCGCAACTTTATCTGATCCTATTCAAGTTAGATACGTTAATGTTTACAATAAAATTTTGTTTAAAATACAAATATAAATTACAAACAATTAGTTTTGCTTACAAATGAAAAAAAAATCAAAACTAAAAATTGCCGGAACTAAAAGGCAAATAATAAGCGTAAATGATGATCTCAACCAATTTGAATATAAAAGCACTATTTAACTTAAATTTTTTTGCTAACGAACAATTTAAAAAGCGTATTTTACTAAGCGGCAACATTCTAGCATTCCAGTTTTCCAGGGTTTGCCGCAATGAGTAAAAATGAAATATTATCAGTTGGGTCTCGGAGGCAAGTTAAAAAAAACTGCGTGGCCAGCATTCGCGCGCCGATATGCAAATCTCACACGCACACACTCGCACACTTATGTTTTGTTTGTCTCCGCTTGCCTCGTCTTTATCTATTGCCGCCCTCGCATATAATAAAATATGTAACGGGCGGCGTTCGCAAAACTTTTTAGTTTCTCGCCAACGACGCACGAACATATAAAAAGTCATTTGTACTTTTGTTCGATTCCCGCCCGCCCCTTCGCGACTCTCGTTTTTATTTATTTTATGCCGCCACCGCCTCCGCCATAAAGGAGGCGCGCATAACGCGAAAAGATATCGAAGTGATTTACCGATCGTTCGTGATGCGCATTCAGAAATTGTATCCCATTGTAAGGCGACGGGCGCAACTTTACGACTTTGACACTCGTAAACGTTTTACGTTTTTGGACAATTTTCTTTTAAGGCTAGCAAGAACTATACACGAATTGTTACCTGAGCAAAAGAAAAAAAATCACAGATAAAAATTAATGTTTTATTAGAACATTTTGGTGTTGTTCAATGATCAATAAGAAAAAGTTGTACTTTTTGCGGTGGAGAATTTTAATTCTGAGCACGAAAATGGTAAATACTTCTTGGTGCGCCGCATGCAAAATTTTGTGAATAAAATTTTCCAACGTAATTATTACAAGAGTTTACATTACGTGCTACAATTAGAAAATAATCTTTATAAGATATTGTTACTCACGTGTTATTGTGAGTTTACAAATTAATTTTTATTTGGTTTAATTAATTATATTTATTATTTATTGATGCAAGAGCTTTGAATTTATTTGTGTTATTTGTTTTGTGCCTTTTATTCGCCATCTTGTTTTGGTACGACGGCGAGTTATCAAAATACCGGCTGGGGCGTAGATAATCAATTAGAGAAAAGCGTGGAATTGTAGAAAAAGCGCGTCCATAAATTAATCCAGACGGCGTGAAGCGGCTTTGCCCTTCTCGGGGCACGAAAGTGGCGAAATCCACGAGGCGGAAGCAGCTTTACGCTGAGAGGTTTCTCAAACGCTCGTGAACTGCCGCCGGCCGAGCCAAATAAATCTGCAACAGGAAGGGACGTAAGAAGGACGGAAAAAATCTTGATAAATGTCGGTAGTATTCCATGATCTTCGATGCAACTAAAGGTTAATCCTTTTAAAATAAATACATAGTAATCTTAAACACCAAAAATCAAAAAAAAAAGACAGAATATATTATTTTTTTTAATAAAAAAAAGTATCAAAATAATTATTCACATAATATTGTTGTTTTTTTAACACTTTGTATATAACTTGATTCCCGGACAACCCGACGCAACCAAATGTATATAATCGAGTTGAGTAGAGAAGATTTTCGTAAACAAACAAGGTTATAAAGCTTTTCGTCTGTTACACACTCGTTGAAGAGAACCGATGCGACTTTATTCGGCGAGTCCTCGGCGGGTTGGCAAGGCGAGTCTGTAAGCTTTCGCGCAGAGAGAGCTTTTGCAACGCAAACACGTGCAATCTGTTTGGCGCTCGCCGCGCGACTATCATTACACCCAAAGAGGTATCTTTTGTTTTTGGTTTTATATTTTTTTGCAAGGATTTTACTACAGCAGGAAACACGTCTATTTTTCTGCATTTCTTTTTTTCGTGTTACATTAAAGCTACTTGTTTCTAATAGTTATCATCGCTTGTAGGATATGTGGATGCTCCAGATACAAGAAAACAAACAAAAAATACGAAGAAAAAAGGATAAGAAATGAAGAAAATGGACCGCAACCGAATGAGATAGATGAATGCGATGATGAGAAGCGAGTAAAACGAGTGAAACGAGTGAAGGAGAACATGAACAAGAAAAATTACGACTGGACTATGAGGGTTGCAAGGACTTCGGTTGTTGAAGACGCGTGGAAAAATGGTGAAATGGAGAGGTGGAACGCAAACAAGCAGAAAATATGAAATTGGAGATGTGACGTTGAAGGAGAGAAAACATCGGGATTATTAATAGCATTGGATAGGGGATGAAACATAGTTAGCATTAGAATAATGGTTGGGATATTATTTTTTTACATTTTGCAATTTATTACATTTAAATAAATGATCACAATGTTTTTATCTAGTTTTTTTTTCAATTTCAAACAATTACATTACATATTTGTAAATATTTAATATTTAATTGTTAATGTCAAATTTTCAAAGCGGAATTAAACATTCAAAATATCTCTGGAAATATAAATGAAGGCAGTCAGAGTTTTAAACGTTTAATTGATGCAAAGGGTGCGTGCGGGTGTGGGGTTTGGATTACGTACCCAGGGTTCTGATTTCCTCCTACGCGGCGCCACAAACTGACGCTCTAATTCCTACAAATTAGGGTTGCGAATAAATGAGATATTTGCAAAAAGTCACTCACCATTCGTTCATCCCGAAACTCTTTCCTAAACTTTACGGTATGTACTTACCTGCTAATCGGTTTACGTCATGAATATTATGAATTTTCAAAATGTTTCGTAACATAAACTGATGTGCGGTTGCAAAAACATTTGGCAAACAAATGAAAGCATGGGGAAAAACAGGAGCTGCTAAATACCTAAATCCTTTTTGTTATAATTTCTACTAAAATACGATTTATTGAGCTGAAAAGCATTTTTTGATTGAATAATTAATGTACAATTTTTGTTTAATGTCATATTAATTTGATGTTTTATATTAAATAGTTAATTAAATTACTAATCACCTTCAGTTTTCACTATTGCAGAATAATTAATTTTGGACACGTATTAAAACTAATTAAAATCCTATTATAAACCATTAGTTTGTAATTAAATAATTACATTAATTACCCATGAGTCAGAAAAAAAATGATTAAATTTTTTCCAAAATCGAATAAAACTTCTAATGTTTAGCTGCTTTAATATTAGTAATTATTACAATAAAATTAATAATAATCTTAAATTATTATTATAAATTATTAAATAAAAAAAAATTATAATAATTTTTCATCACAGTTAGAATTTGTACATTTTTTGTTAGATTTTTCTGTAACTTGACATGATTTGTCTCCGAGTGAAGTTGAATGATATGAATTCGCGAATTGTGAATTTGCGAATTGTGAATAACGAATAACGAATTGTGAATTGTGAATTGCAAAATTTGAATTGCGGCGACGACGAAAAGTGGCTGCGTGCGTTGGCGAGTTGGTCGTCGCCTCGTTTGGAATTCGAAATGTCGCAATGTCGTCCCAGAATTCATCAGCATGTTTTACTTTAACCGTCCTTTTCCCTCATTGCATTTACATGCGACCGCAGTTGACGAGTGGCAAAGATGCGCGAATACACGATACGCCGAAATAAAAAAAAAGAGTAGCGAAGTGGTAGCACGCGAAAGGGGTCGTCACAAATTGGGGACGACTTTGAATATTATTCGCCTCATTTAATCATCAATGAAACTGATTTAACAGTTTCCGCATACAGAAGCAAAGCAGAAAAAAGTCACATAAAGTTGAAAAAAGGGTGAAAGAGTTTGAGTCAAAAATAAAACTAAAAAAAGGAGTAAAAAGGCAAGTAAAGAGTTTTAGGAGTTTCAAGCACTCAACGCTCATTAAATATTAATTTGAAGTACTTTCATATATGTATTAACATTAAAGTACATTAGATTTTAAAAAGAATCTTTTAACACCATGTATATTATTAATATTCACTAAAATAAATATAGAATACACATATTTTTATTTATTAAGTAATTGTATTGTAATAAATACCATTAATTATTTTATTAATTTAAAAATAAGACACGTTGTTGAATGCTAGTAATCGATAGGTGGCGTTACTAGTAAAAACATTTAAATAATATGACGTAATTTTTGTGTAATTTTTTTTTGTTACTTTAAAAATGAATGTTAATGTAAATGCGCAGATATCAAGCGTCGCGACGGCGTTCAATCGACGGCGTTGGCTCGTCGGTGCGTCGGCGTTTCAGTTGCGCTCCGACAGGCGCGACGCGAACATCGCGACCGCTCCCGCGAGGCGGTTACACATTGACGTGTTCTCATTGCGTAAAAAGCCCTCGCCTTTTTTCGGAATAGATTCCAATCATTAATACCAAAAACAAAACAGATTGTTGTCATTAAAAAAAAATAAAATTATTTATGTTTTAAATTAAAAATAAAATAAGTTTAAAGTTTTAAATATACACCTGTCTCGGATAAAATGAAACGTAAGTATCTAAATATATTTTCAAACCTTGCATATTAAAATATTTCGGATAGTGTTAGTTAAATTTAGAAAATACTACCCATGACATGTTTAAAATTAAGTTGAGGAAATGCGGTCACAACTATTTTTTTTAGTTTTTGGAATAATTTGTGTCAAATAAATTTTAATGTTAGAAATTAATTAAACACGAATTGATAACGTGAAATTTATTGGTCGCTGTATTAAATGTAAAGTTCGAAATAAATATTAAATAACTATTCGTTGTTATTAAATATTGCATGTTATTTATAGTAGAAATAAATAGAATGTGTAAATTGATAATTTAGCACGCACGTTATTACTCATGCAAATGATAATACATGACACGGCAACAATGCTTTCACTCATTTTAAAATATCCGATGTACATTACACACAAACAAACAAAAAAATATCAAATAAATAATTCTCATTACCGAGTAATCATTAAAATTTAATATTGAATTTATTATAATTGTTGGAAATTATTTTATATTATTTAAAATTGAAATGATGAATATTTTCATTATTGTTTTGTTTTAATATATAACAAATCATAGATCCATTTAATTTTTAAATTATAAGAAAAATTACAAATTTTTACATTAAAAATTTAAAAAAATTAATTTTAATTTATTTGCAATTAAAATTTATTTCTATAATTGTGTTATTTTTTTTATAATAAAAGAAAAGAAACGAAAATATTTAAAGTAATCCTCTTTTTGTATATTAAACTAAATATAAGATCAAAAGCGTAATGCAAATTGGAAATACATTAAGCTTTAAATGAAAATCAAATATCTTCTAATATCTCTAATGAACAAAAAAGCATTGCACAAACGTAAAAGTTCGTCACATAATTGAACATTCGGGCAACGCATTGCCAGGACAAAGAAAATGTTATTAATTCGTAATTAAAACTTTTGTCGTTTCGGAGAATTTCGAATTTTTATGAGGCAGCCAATTTTTACTGTTCAATACAAAAATCGAGCACTCACACAATCACTTTTGCTTTAACTTAAATCAACCCAAGCGAAACGCGTTGCAAGCTGGAAAAGAAAAGTTTCGTATTGAAATGAACTTTTACTCCATGTCAAATAAAAGATCGCAAAACGGAAAAAGTATCATTGCGCCAAAGATTGCAACGCTTCAATTTAAAACTAAACTCAAAACTCAACTAAAATTGGATGAAACACTACTTTTTCAAAACTACTTTATAAATTTTTTAGAAATTATTTTTGTCATAAACATTAAAATTTCTTTGTTTTCTTTATCCACGTTATCCAAAATGACTACTAATCCAATAGTTTTTGTTATTTTTTGTGAGTATTGGGAACACGGATTGTGTATTTACAATTCGACTAAGAATTATAGAACTCCGATGAACAAAAAAAAATTACCAGTTGGATAATAAGCCGTGGTACTTGTATTCGCGCATGATGGTGGTGTGGTGGTAGTTGCGTTTCGGGCCGATGGTTTACTCGTTTCGGTCGTGTTGAAAGCGTGCCTTTATAATGGAAACCCCGGCGCACGAAAGCGGCGAAACGAAGTAGTGCAAACTTTTCTTTTCCAAACCGCCTCACATCCGACCCATGATGCACGCCGAACCCGGCATCACGAAGCATTCGTTTCCGTATTTTCCCAGCATGCACGCGCTCGCGCAAACCGACCGTGCTGTCATTTCCGCATTCCTACTCAATACACTACCTGAAATGAAAATTTTCCCAATCCCACACGTATGGTCCAGCATCAACTTAAAATTTAAAAAATCACGTTTTTTTAAATAAAAAAAAATTACCAAATTTACAAATAAATAATTAAATGCACAAAATTATTGAGGCATCAAAATGAAAGGGTAAAAATTGAAAATTGTTCAAATTTGTTAAAAATATCGTTTGATCTTTAAGTCAATTCATTTTTAACGTTTATATGGTTTGGAATTTCTTAGCTTGTTTCTATGTCAAATATAAAAAGTGGTTAAGGGTGGTTGTTCTCCACGGTAGAATATAAATGAAATAAAACACTTGGGGTAGGAGGTTCTAAGCACGAAAACAACAAAGCACAAAACGAATCGGGCAAAGGCAGTGGAATAAAATCTTCAAATAAATATGAAATATAAAAATTGTGTGCGGACATAAAACGTTGAGTAAAGCACTTGAAATCCTCACAAGAATCCGACACCAACAAAACCTAAAAAAATTTTAGCTTTTACATTATTTTACAGATGTAACAAAAACAAAACAAAGAAACGGTTAAGTTTTTATTAAATTATTATTAAATAAAATTAAAAATGTAATAAACTTTACACTGGAGATATACAAATTTTGTAAGGTTAACCCTAATATTTATAACGCACGAGTAAGGGTGCAGGTTTAAAGGGTGAGGGTAGCTAAACTAACCTTTAAAAGACATTTGGTTTGCATCAGCTCGTTCAAATTTTACGATTATGTTCGATTGTGGTTTATTCTGGTTTTGTGGTTTCCTTCCCTTCTGGAACCGCTAATGTAACCAAATAAAAAAATTACGATTATGTTTTGTTTTTACTGATTAATCAAAAAAAAATTACGCAATAGATGGCGTTGCTTTGGAGTTAAACACAATTTATGAGTTTTAATTGCATAGAATTACAGTAAGTAATGCCTACTCATCAAATTTTGGTGTAATATTATTAATTATTAATTTGATTTTGGGTAAATTTGATTTCATTAACAAGATCAATAAATATATACTGCATACTGTGCATAATTGCATTGAAATTGTAATCATTCACTATCACACAAATTATCAAACAATTTGCAAGGTATACTATGTGTGGTTATTATAATTTCCATGTAATTTTAGTAATAATAGACTCTATCTAAATAAATTATATGTTATTTTGTTTCATTGTTTCAGGTTTACCAACTTTACACTACATAAATTAAAAGTTAAATCATTATTTTTGTTTAATTTTAATTATAAAAATGTTAATTTAATACAAAACAATGTGATTGAATAATTTAAAAAGTTCAACATTAAAATGTAACTTCAAAGGTTTTGTAATGTAGCCAATCGAATATTTGCACAGTGCGTCCTTGGTGAGGAACAAAAAAGGACAATGGCGACGTCATTGACGTGCGTCGGTTTTCTTTGGGCGACGCTGTCAATAGCTGCGGCGCTTTTATGCTGCAGTGGATTTTACATGCCTTTTTGGATACAGGTAAGTTTTCTTTCATTACTATTTTATCCGAAGAAAATTTCAATCGTTTATTTCAATTAATGTCATCAAATCAAATCTGATTCTTTAGATAAAGGTACCCATGTTACAAATTATACATAATAAATTACGGATACAGAATAAATTTAATAAATTTGAATAATTTGAATAACTGAATCTTTAAAATTGAACTGGCAAACGCACAAACTTTTTCGCTTGCGTGCGTTTGCTTTAAAAAAATAAATAACTGTAGTTGTCGTCTGCGCTGAGGGATGAGTATGATTTCTTGCGTTTTCCTTTAACGTTGTGTCGGCATTGTGGCGCGAAAGGTAACTGTAACTGTGACTGTATGCCATGATGCAGACGTCGTCGGCGAAGACGACTCTGCGAACAAGCAGTGAAATTCTTTTCGAAGGCAGCAATTGAAAAATATTCAATTTTCTTGAGCTCTCTGAGGAGACCTGTGATGAGACGAAACCGTACCAAGCTGTTTTCAAAAGAGTAAATATTTTCTAGATAGGGAATATGTTCACAAAGTCAGAATTGAACATTTTTAGATAAAAATATATTTGAACACAAAGAAATTTTTAAAATTATCACGTTTTTAAGTAAAATTCAGTATATTTATTCCATTGTGTGGTTTTAAGTTTCACCCCTCACCAAACCACTAATTTTATTTTGTTTTCTATTGTGACGCAGTTATTTACGATGTCGAATTTTTAACTGCGTATCTCGTTTATAACGGCGTGGACACTATAGTACACCAGCAGTTTCTCGTGATTAAAACCCGTTGGTTGTTGATAAATTTGCTAGTCGACTTTTATTGCCCGACATTTCTCCACAACGCATCGCCGCCAATTGCCGTTGTTTCTCGGACTTTCCGGACATGTTTCTTATTATTTCTACTTTTTTGACGTTTTGTCTACTTTAACAATAGTTTGGTACTTAATAGTAAATGTATGATATCATAACACAAACTTAATGCGTAATTATTGTTGAAAAACAACTAAAAATCTTTAATTTTTTTAATCAAACTTTGAAACTTTAAGCAAATTAAAGTAGAATTTAATTTATTACTTGTCATCCTTATTTTTTGGTAAATTCTTTAAATAAATTGTACAAATGAAATAATAAAATTCTTTAAGATGGCATTATCAAGGGAGTGTTGGAACGAAGTAAAAATTATGCATAAGTAATATCATCTTTTTTGGTCTGTGTGCTTGGCGTTGTGCTTCCGTTTCAGTCATCCGTCGTTACCATCGGCGCTAAATCCTCACAAATTCCCGGCGCCTCCACAGTACTCCACAGCACGTTTTTTTAGGCGCGGCGCTAATCCGTTTTATTTTTCGCGCGTTGTGTCGTTGGTACGTATCTAGAAGTTTGATAAGACGGCTCAGAGGACAAAGCCAATAAGGACGCATTTAAATTTTTGGCTTTTTCCGAACAAAAGACCGGGAAAATATGGAAATAATCTAATAAAACTTTTTATAATTGAAAAATAAAATCGGACGTTTTTGTGAAATTTAAATTTCCGGTATTTTAATTTGTTGTTTGCATAACACAATTAATCGTTTTTAGGCAGAAATATTTGTTTTGTTGAACTTAAAACAATTGAATTTTTCATTTAAAATACTGCAGTGCTGTTTTATGAAAAATTAATTTAAACGTATATACTGCACTTTACAAAACAATGAAATTTAATACATCAAATAAAAAATAATAAAACGTAAACAAAAAAATAATTATTATTTTATTTAAAAATTAAATAATTAATATTCATGTTTTCTCCTAGAAAATTTACTTAGTTTGTAAAATGTTTAATTAGCAGGAATTTGTGTTATTTATTGATTGTGAACTCCAACTCTGAGCTTGGTTAATTATGAAATGGTTTTGGTTTCTTTGGATGTCAGACGATTGCTGACAGCTGCATGTCGTCGATTGTGCTCAATTAAGAGCGCGAGCGCATTGAACATCGAAGCAAGAATAGAATGCATCCTCCATTTTCTATGCTTTCACCCAATGCAAGCAATGGTTTTAGTCCTGACTGAATGAAGTTCTTGGATGTTGGATTCGAATTCTCGGATATAGGTCGCATTGCGCGAGTCGATAAACTGAATTTAGTGCAAGCAATAAAACGGAATGAAAATATTTTTGTTAACCCTGCGTAGAACACAAACACTTTTATTAAGTTGTAAAATCTCTTTTTTTTAAAGTTAAATTATTTTAATCTATTTAAAAAAAAATTGTAGGTTAAACTTTTTAGGAGTTCATTTATAAAAAACAAATACGACACAATTTATTAAAGTGTTGAATTTATCCCGCTTAATTTGTCTACCGTCGGATGGAGCAAATGTAACTCAAAATTAACATATCACAGGGTGCAAAAGGCCATTTCCACCAATGCGAGTATAACTGCTAGCTGCTGGCGTCCATCTGTCGACTGGTAAAGCGATGTTGTTGACAATATGCGCATGTTCGTCCTGAAATAAAAGGGGTTCTCCTCCGGTTCTAATTATGAATTCCTGCAATGTCTCAGCGTGCGTTCCCGACCGGCGCTAGGGGGCCTTTTTACGCGCTTGTGTTTTTTTTCTTTGTTCTGTAAAATTCCCAGCAAAAACCAATTTTTTCCAGGACGACACCCGGCCTGCTGCGTCTCGTAAAAGTATAATTATACTCACGTACAATTGCGCCACGGCACACTTTTTTTCGTCTGCACCTTATTCAGTATGCTGAAATATTTTTTTAAACTCACAATGTTTTAGGGTGAATGAAAACGAAAATACGATGGGAAAAACGAACATGAAGGACTCAAAAAGACAACTGAAACTGAACAGTTGTGATGAAAGTCAAGTAACCGCATTAGTATTCGAGGCAAGCGAGAAAAAATCTGATAATTTAAATATTTTCATCAAGGTTAAATTAGATTGCTCTTTGACTACATAATCAGGGGATGCATTAACGTTGAATATTTATAAGGGGGTTTTTGTAAGATATTATGGGTTCTTTTTAAAAATTTATTCTATACTAATTTAATTTTTATTTTTATTTTCGTATTTACATATTTCATAATGTTGCGCTATTCTACAAATTTTCTTGTTAAACAACTACTTGAACAATTTAAAGAATTAAATTACAATCAAGAATAATTTGATGTTGCCGTATAATTGGTTGTAGAAAATAATTTCTTATCCAATTAAATGTTTATAAATAGCATTAAGATTGTGAAGTCGCCGGGTTCAATGTAATTTGCGACTACTACATTCTCTGAGCTTAAATAAATGCAATTTACTGTTACCCCCCAGGCAAATTAGAGTTGTTTTGACTACTACCAAGCAATTCCAATACTCAGTAGAATTTTTACGAAGGTGTGTTTTAAATAAATTAAGGTTGATAACGATGAGTAGACATAACAAATTATACTATATTTTGTTACTTGTTTCCTGAGTTTTATTGAGTTTATATTTCATGTTTTCGTATAACGATGCAAAATAAAAATGAAAAATCATTCAATGATGTACAATTTACCTTAGAGATGTGTGTATTTTTCTACTGCATTTGCTTGTCGTGATACGAACGAGCTTATATGCATGACCTGAAGATGGAAAGCAATCGTTTTCGCTGCGCACGTCTCTGCAAGCGAGGAGCTGGATATATCCCGGCGCCTTCGCCATCGATATTTGAAGCGCAGTGGGCCAAAATATTTTTCATCATATCGCACACCGCCCATGTCGTTGCTTTGCTATAGGGTTGCGATCGCGTGAATGATTTGTGCCGTTGCAACCCTGGCCTTAGAGATATATCATTTATCAAATTTTGCAGTCCTGTGCTTCGCGCCTTCGGTTGAAACTTGCAATTTGAAGATATACATTTTTTTGTCATAAAAATATCTCCACCAACCAACCAAAAATGTATTTTGCAATTGCTTCCACAATTCTTAGTAAATTTTCTTCTGCTGACAAATTTTTGTATTTGGTGAAATGGAAATGAAAAATTCAAAGGATGAAATTAAGGTTTGAATGGAAACCGTGATGATGTGCCTGCAATGACAGCGTGTCCATTGTTGCGGTCCACTCGAAATAAATTAACCGATTGTGGAGCGTGGCGTGCAGAGGGCGTCGTTATCACTTGCAATTATTTTCCTTCCTTCGTTCCTTCATTGCCGTGGCGCTGTGTAAATTTTTTGTGCGACGATCGGGTTTCTTTGGTCTGACGGCCAGTCACAAGCACCGAGAGAGAGCATATTTTTAAATAGCCGACCATTCAGATCGACGTCAACGCCAACGGCAGATGGGCACTAACAAACAGAAAATAGGCGTGGTAAACCTTTGCTAGGAACCCTTTAAAGGGCTAAAGATATAAAAACGTATTTTATATTTAAGCCTTTGGTGGACACAAAAACTTTAAATATCCTCTGGTTGAATTTTCAACGTTTTGTTTTTTTGAAATGTTAATAATAATTTGTATCTTTTGTTTTATTTTTCTTAAGATTGGATTCGTTTGAGTGGAAGTTTGTGGGAAGCTAGTTTTCTTGGCGCTGCATTATGCATGAGCGCTCTGAGCTTTAAGAGATACTTAAGAAGACCCGCATGCACAATATACCCGGGCTACTTGGGCTGAGCGCTGCCGGTTTCTAGAACTATCAAACATTAACACGCGATCCGTTCGACTCGTTCGGGTTCGAAACGGGCAACGAGTGCGCGTTGCAGCGGAAAATAGTGGAATATCTATCGCGCACGCGGCCGGTTGAATAATAAAAAACCTGCTTTGCCATTTATTCAAATTAAACTTTTTTACGGTCCTGCTGCCTGGCCGCGCACACGGCCACAAACGGCGAAGTTATTTACGAGCTCGACTTGTAAAAGCCACACGGACAACATTTTGTATTCTGGACGTTGGCGGAACGGTAAAGCAAGGTAGTTTTAATGAACTGATTTCAAAAACAACTGTGACCAGACATTTCTGATTAAATTTACACAAGTGCTTAATTCAAAGCAAGTATTTCATTCATTTAATTTAAACAGACAAAACAGAATAGATAAATATTTATGCAACGTTTAAATTATCGTTGGAAAACCGGCTAGAGGAGTAACAATTACAAAAGGGGTTCCTGAAAGAACAAAGGAAGGTATCGTCATATGATCGGTTGACTTTTCAGAATGGCAATTTGAGCTATAGGAATGCAACTTTTCATTATTTACAAGCAGTCTCTTTCCTTGTAATAATGTTGCAAGATGCAATGTAAAAGGACGGTATAAAGTTTAAAGTTGTAAGTGAACGATAGAAACAGCAGTTACTTATAAAGTGGCTTAGGAATTACTTTAAATGCTTTAAATGCTTGAGAAGCGCTCCTATGAAAGGTTTGAAGATTTGTTGGAGACAGGTTGCTAGGGAATCTGATAAGGTAATTTGTTAGAAGAGCAGTTATAGGAGTATCACGAGAAGTAAATGATAAATTTGTAATAGGAGTAATTAGAGAGTAATTCAAGTAAAGGCTAGATGATTTCTTAGAGCAGTAATTAGAAAGTTAGTGGCTGAAAAAAATCTAAATGAATAAATGGAGAAATGATAGATTTACCTGAGATGTGAATGAAAAAACAGCTGAAAGTGTCCGAAGGAATGGTTTAATCCGAAGCTGTAGAAGTGGGTAAAACGCGATTGGATAAGTGACTAGCTGAGTACCGAAAGAAGAACCTGTAAGTAATTGAAAAGGTTAAAAAATTAAAACATAGATTACAAATCAAAAGCTGTTGAATATTTGCTAATAATAAAATAAAGAAAAAACTTTATAGAAAAAAGTAATAAATTAAAAAGTGTAATCTCATAACATGTGTTTTTATGTTTGTAGATTTCAGTAGAGTTTTGAAGATTATTATGGCACGACAATGAAACTGGAGGCCGTTTTATGCAGATCGTTACATCATAAGGAGTCATTATTACACTTGTACGAATTGTGGAACGTAATAAAAGAATGTAATATTATAAATCCGTGGAATTATAATTCGTCGACGGCGCGACGGCAGTAATGTTAGTAGAAGTGGTTTGGGGCGGCATTATTCGCTTCGCGGTGCGTTCGTTTACGAGCGAATAAAAATAACGTAATAACGCCATTTATTAGAATTCCCATTCCAACAACCCAGCGCAAAAAACATTATGACATTCTGGCAGAGTTTAATGCTGTCGACGCATTATATTTACGTATGCACCTGCATGATAACAAGCTTCCAAAAGCTTTACATATCTAAACAATAAATTTCATCATCAAAAAAATTGTATATGATATTCGAAATCTGAACTTCATCGTTTTATTCCTGCTCCAGTTCTATACTTTGGTACAGACACATTTTTTGAATTGTTACATTTAAAATTCTTCTTGTAAATCTTCTAAATGAGATGTCTCGAGCATGCAGCTCGTAAAATATGAAAATTCAACGAACAGTTTGCAATTCCATGATTTCGTATTCAACGTATGCGAGCACAGCGAGAGGAATGCGCATCCGTAACATGCCATGCGCACGCAAGCCATAAATCAAACGTCGACATTGGCGATGGTCAAGATTGCGTGAAATCGCCGACAAAAAGTGTATTAGTAGCGGAATGCTGGATTGTGGGCATAGTGGTGCGATTCGTGGTGTAGGGTTGGAACGAGAGCTTTTGGCATCGCCGCCACTTGACTCTGCCAACCATTTCAAACCATTTCCAGCCATGCAAGGGAATCATGTCACAATGAAAGTTGAGCATTTGAATGCGAGCATGTCGGATCGCAACACGATGCATGTGAAATTGTGGCGTAAAAATATCAGACTGAAACCGGCAATGTTCCCCTGGTTGGCACACATCGTCAAGATAAGTCGAAATCGGTTTCATGAGGTCGAGTAACTGGCCAACCATATATTTTTTAAATATTAAACTGCTTCTTACGTTGGCTTAAATAGATAAATGATTTTTTATCTAAAAAATCTGTAGGTTTAAAACAATAACAATTATTTATTCCATCTAAATATTCAACAAAAGACAATTAAAAGCTGAGCCGCGAGCAAACAAAAGCTTTGCGTTCGCCAAGCGAAGTGAATTAATCTTGTCTAAGTGCGCCTGGAATTTATCAAGATTTAACGAGTCCGGATTCGAGTGTTTCTCTTCGCCGTTCTTGTTCTTATTCTTAGTACTCTTCACGCTGCGTAGCTTTTTTTGGTTAAGTCTATACTGTTCTTCTCACGCAGTGGTGCGCAGATCATCATCGTGTTTCTTTCAACTTTTACGTTTTTAGTTTCAAGTACATCGAACGGCTTGAAGAAAAACTAAGTCCTCCATTGAGAATGAATTAAGCAGCACCTTCACTTGGCGTGAGCACAAAAAATCACGTTTTTTGCGTCTTTATCGACCCTTTGAATGAGCGACGTTGTGTTAATGAATCGCTTGAAAAATGATGCAATTAGTCGCGTTCAAACCAGGCATTATGTACTGAATTGTTTGCAATTTTCAGGCGAAGACAGGCCATAAAACATTACGAAACCAACCAACCGATAAAATTTATAAAATGTTTTCTAAAATAAAAAAAAATTGAAGTGATAATTATGTGCGCTGCGTGATTTGATGTGTTAAGGTAATTGCATTGCCTTTGATACGCTGTAATTGCCATAACTGACAAAACGCTAAATAAAATTAACCGAATTTGCGCTGCGGCACGTTTTATGTCGTTTTATTGGGTAATTTTCATTTCAAGCCCTTAATACGTCCGACAGTCAGCAGTCAGGTGAAATAAAATGCTTGCAACGTAATTCGAAACAAAACGGAATTACATTCGAAATAAAATCTTTCACTGAAAAAAAAATCAATACCAATACGAAAAAAGGATTAGCTTTACTTTTACAGCTTTTATTATTCGCCTTTTACGTTTACTTTGCCGCCACGGGTTTTAGCTGCAATGCTGCAACGGCGACAGACCGACAGTTTTCAATTTGAAACGATTTTTATTTTTTTCTAATTATTTTTCATTTAATCCGGTTTGCGACGCGCTGCTGTGTCGCAGCGCAATCGCAGTTTTCCACCGGACTGCATACAATGCTACAAATTAACTGTCCGTCAAGTGGATGCCGTTTGCGCCCGACGGTGGCAACAGCGGCAAGGATTATGCTGGTGGCACGATTGATCAAAGCAATGTGAAATCGGAACCTAGCGTTACTCTTCGAAGATTCTCTTCAGTAGAATGACGTAGAAGCGAAAAGCGAACAGATAGTCTTCAGATTAGTCAAGCAGAAGAGGGTTCGGATCCGTTTTAATTGGAAAAGTAATTTGGCGTGTAATGAGTATTAACTTTACATTAATTGTATTTGTTGACAAATTCAATATGCCAATCTTTTTGCAAAAAAATTATTTATTAAACTAAAATTTTAACAGTTTCACAAGCATTGTGATGTCATGTGTAAACTTTCTAAACGTTTTATGCAAGTGCCAACAAGTATACAACGTTTGCAAATTTTATTGTTAAACGCGCTGACAGTTGCGCTGAAAAGCATTCAGACCATAGCGTGGAGGTGCCGGGAAATCTGCTTAAAACGCCTTCATGCAGCAAATAAATGCGCATTATGATTTCATTATCTACCTGTCTGCGTTTAAGGTATTTTAAGATTAACATTTATATATAACAACTAAATAATTAATAATATTAAATATCAAATCAGTACAAATAAAATTCTTTATTTTTAGTTTTTTTTTGTGAAGAATGTGGTTCTAAACGGGTAACAAAAACTAACAAAAGTGCGTTTGATAAATCGGTTATAAGTGAGTCGGGAACCACGGGTCAGAGGGCACGGAAATCGGCGCGGAAGCCGCATCAGGAAACGCACCTCTTCATGCATGCCGCCGCTTTCTAACCGATTCCGAGTAAAAAGCTTCTCGCACATTTACGCCCGCCGCTCGCATTCGTGATCGCCGTAGCGTTCTTACCACAAAGTCAGAAGGCAACCATTGGCGCGGTAAAACGTAAGGAGAAAGATCGAATAGATTTACGCGTTTTATGCCGGCGGCGCTTCAAAGTTGTTACGACAAACCCCACGCTAACCAAAAAAAAACGTACAAAAAACCAAGTAAAAGTTCACCGAAAAAAGCGTTTATTATTGAGCTGTTTACCACATCTTTGGTGCGTGTGTACTTTATTTTTGGAAATAACCGGAAACCACTTCTTTTTGTGCGTGATGCATTATAGGTCAACGCAGACAGACTTAAAACCAAAGAAATGTGAGATTGTAATAAATATCAAAGCATACAATACGTGAGGTGGTTGTAATGTAAGTCTTTTGGTCAAATCATCAATAAATCACAATAATTCTTCAGTATTCTTGAAGATCATGATAATAACAAGGATTTAAAGCTTTGACAACCAACATATTTATAATACCTCCTACAATATTGCATATCTTAGCAGGTCTTAGCTGATATTGCTTATGGCAGTAAAAAAATAACAAATCTGTAACTTGTCTATTTTCTAAAAGAACTAACAAATTTTGATAAGAGGGATCTTGGTGACATTTTGTTAGAATTGAACATTTTTTGGTTGATTTTTTGTTTTTCTTTTCTGGGGTTTTTGGTGGGCGTTCATTTGCACGCCAAAACGTGCATCCGCAAAAGCCGGCTGTTCTTCCAGACGCGCAGGAAGAACGTCGATGCGCACCACCCGGAAACGGGAAGTTGGCGCGAAAGATATCGCTCACGCGCGCAGCCGTCTCGCCAGATAAGCTCAACGCAAGGAGGCGAACATTTTAACTTTTCAAGCTCGTGCTGATTTCGGCAAACAAACGAAACCACCCTGGGCGGCATTGAAAGAAAGTGTAAAATGTTGAATCGTGAAATGTAAAACGTAGAACGCGTTTGTGCTTTTCGGGGGTAAACTTTTGAGGAAGCTCATACAACTCTTAATTAGCTATTTATTTGACTTATTACACTTTGGTAACAAATTCTAAAGAACATTAGACAATATAGCATTTAATGTTTTTTAAAAGCAAATAAAAAAAATTAAAACCAAAAAAATATTTTTAAATTAATAACTAAGTTTTTAAATTTACGCTTACCATGACAAAAGCTTTTGTACTTTATAATACTCAAGCTTTCAACAAAACAACTAAACAACAAGCTTCGTGAGTCTACCTTTCTGATTGCAACAAAGCATTCCTTGCCTAGAACGCTTCTTAATTAAACGCAACACAATCCAATCTAGCTCTGGAGCTTTCATCAATGATCCAACAAAGTCTTTCTTGTTAATACCTAGAAACCACTCTATTTCCTTTATTAGTATTTTAAGTTTATACCTTTCAATTACAACAACTTATTTTAAATTTAAATTAAAGTTCATTTCTTTGTTTCAAGCTTTGTTTCATCGTTTTGTCCAAGAAATAATTTTCTGAAAAATATTACGTCTCGGAGTTTAGTGAAAATTGTGTTGGTCGTGGCGGTTTTGCACACAAGCACATGTTTACTTAGATTTAGTCGTAACTTTGTGCTGGCAACTTGTAACAACTTTAAACACGATTCACGAGTAGTGAGTGCAAAATGCAAAGCGAGCGGTTTGAAATTGTAAAGAAGAGAGAACCGAGCTAGCATGAAAACGAAACGGAGCAAAGTGAGAAAGTTAAGGCAACGGTGCAAAAATGTTAGAAAGAGTAAAGTGTTTTACAACCCCTTGTGATGGCGAACTTTGCGGTTGTTAGTAACAGTACGCGTGTAATTGACGTTTTTGTTACAGTAAACAACAGTTAAATAACTCAATTTTTACCGAAGTTCAGATTGTCATTTTGTAAGCTCTCGATTCATAGGTGGCGTTACTGGTACGTTTATAATATAGGTTAAAACACCGTATAAATGTACCACTTTTGAGTAAAGTGTTACGCACAAATACAAAACGTCAAATGATCTCGTTGTGGATAATAAACGCGATATTCAAGCCAAGCCAGGAAATTGCAAATTCTTCTTCTTCACACACTTTGGTTGTTCATTGCACCGCACACGCTTTCTACCACACAAGATGAGCGTTTATTGAGCTAATGTGTGCGCGGTGAAGGCATTATCATACGAATGGGACTCTGATATATCATTCCTTCATGCTCCTCGTGCTTTTCGTGCTTTCTGTACCCTTTTTCAAGCGGTTGTACGTACATACAACACGGATACATGTCTAAAGCTTATTAGGATATGGCGCAGAGCACGCGAGCGGAATATATATTTGTTTTATTCGAACATTTCTAACAGTCTAACGAGCTACGCCTGCATATCACGAACTAGGTTAGTACCACAGGGGTTAACTTTCAAGTGAAGTGTTTTGTTAATATTATACGTTGTTTAAAGTATCAAATGATCATTTGTTTTAAGTTTAATGTTTGTTTAATGAACATTTAACAAATAGAATATCTTTGTAAAGTTTGTTGTTGTTCAGTTAAGTGTTAAGATGATTTTTTCAAGTTCTCAAAGCACTTGAAACACATATCGACGATGTTCTGCAGCGTACTATCTAAAACTCGACTTTCGAATCGTCGCGTTGCGGGTAGCAGTTAATCGACTCGAAAACAACAGCGATAAACCAACGTCACGAAAAGCGATCGCTTGAAACAGTCCAGATCCAAAGTCGCCGGCATTGGCGGCGCACGTCTTCTTATCTGTCTGTCGTTCGTTGTTTGCGCCGTAAGTTTTTACGATTCTCGCCGCTAATACGTCGTTTCCACTTCTACCACCACATGTCCACATCTTTTACACACCACCATCAGCCATCTAGTTGAAACTCATTGAATTGAATAAAAAAATTCATATTTTTGTGTGTTCCGAAAAGAATATTAAGTACAATCATGAAATACGAGTTTTAAAAAGCGATAACATTGTTTTGCACCACCAAGAAAGCGTAGTTTATCATTCTATTATGAGTATTTTGACAATTTTGAAGTATTTATTTAGTGGTTCAGACGGGGGCGTTATGATAACGACTCTTCGTGCATTTGTGGGGTAGTAATAAAATCTGATTTTCGTTGCGCGTGTTAAAACTGTTATTTGCCAGGAATTGTGCTCTCCCAACTGTGCTGAAAACTATGCAAGTTTGAAAGCGTGAGCTCGTTGTGTTTGTCAAGTGTGTTAATGTGTGGGGGTGCTAGTGTTTTATGCATGCGCGATAGTGGAAAACGGAAAGTTTTAGCATATTGAATGGACCGAATGGGCGAATGAGCAAAATATATTGATATGGTGGAATTGATTTTGACCAAAAACTATTTTAATTAAACGAGGTGCGCCATCGCTATGTTTCTTATTGTTGCTATCTGAACAAACGACCACCAACCAGTCATGTGAGAAATTTTAATATATAATTGATGTATGATACCAAAGTTATGATTATTCCTACTCGAATATTCACCAGAAAATTATTCTCACTGAATAAATATAAATCAACTTGTTTCAAACTAATATTATTACCACCAATATTACTCAATTACAAAATTAAATTATTTTAAATTCAATTCCAATAAAACTAAATAAAATTATTTTTGTATTTTTTATTTAAGGATTAAATTGTAACGCGTTCATTTACACTAAAGTCCCACCAGTCTGTTATCCACGTTTGTTTCCCTTGTTTTTTCAATCAACTATATAAATTCACAAGTAGATACTTCAATCACAACCAACGTTATTTATTGATCCTCAATTTAACGATTTACACAATAGTGCTGAGTTTTCTTTATGCATGAAATGTTAATTTATTTGTTTCGTTAGTAAATAGTCCATATCATAATTACCTAAAATTAAACGCAAATATAATGTTAGAATGTCATCAAATCAAAGCTAAAAGCTTGGAATATTATTTCCTATTATTAAAACTTAAACTCAATAACAATCAATGACATTGATAATACTTAATCGTGTTAACATTTATTCGACGAGTTTCAAAGCAGTTTATACCTCAAGAGTATGGGATATTGGAATATTAAGGGCTGAAATATATGGAAGTTTGTAATTAGTTACAATGTATGTTTGCAATCAATTATTTTTGAATTGTTTGATACTGAAAATTGGTGATGCTGAATTGCAAACCCACGAGGTTATTGTTGATATCTGAAATTTGTATTTTCATGAAAACATCCCTACTGGAGTGCATTATTTATTGTATGCATTATTACATAGCTACCGCTACAAACGAAAAATATTTGATTATATTGACATACAATATTGCAATTTTATTAAATTTTTTATTTGTATTTTTATTCAATCCAAACCATGACGCGTTTTCATATTTCAATTATCGTGTTTTCAATTTTAAAAATTCAATATTGTGTCATCAATCATTAAAAATTACGTGTCAGTTTGTAACATGTAGTAACAGTTTTTTTTATAAATATTTTGGTTCATTTTGCACCAGATAATGTGTACGTAAAATTATTGTGTTTTGTTTATTTTTAATAATATCAAAATTCAAATTAAGTAGCTTAATAAATGAAAATGTATTGAATGCATTTAATTATCTGATGTTTGGATTATGATTAAATTAATCCAATTAAAACGAACATTACAGTATTATTAGTTGTTATTATCAGTTAATTTGTTATACATTAATAGTTTTATGATGTTATTAATAAATTTAATAAATTACAGCCACTTCATTAAATTATAAAATATTTATGTTTTTGTTTGTTTGCTGCACAAATAATTATTATTTCCTTTTAATAAATTGTAAAACAAAAATAAATAATTTTGTACAACGATTGCGTTGAAAGCTCACATGACAATTTTATATTTTATGTCGTCCGAGTTTTTTTGTGGAAAATAGAAAATACGAATTCTTCACTCACGTTCGATGCGCTGCAAAAAGCACGTCGCATAAGTCATAAGCGTCTATTGTTTTTCGTCGGTTGGTCGTTTTCTTTCTTAGGGATTTTCTACCCCTCTAACCCAGAACCGAGGAGCACTGAACTAGTGACAGCGCTACGCAGCCTTAAGGGATCGTAATATTTATTATTTATTTTACATAAACATAAATATCAATTTTTTGTGAGTTTTGCATTAATGCGTAACGGTTGCATTCATAAATATTAAAATTTAATGTTAAAATACAAAACGCACCACTATGTATTTTTTTTTTATAAAAAATTACAAACACTTTTGAATTTATTTGTATTTTTATATATATATATATATTTATATAAAATAAATAAAATTCAGGTATAGGTTTTAGTTAATAAGTAGTTTGCATAGAATCAATGTCTAAATAAGCTATCATTTAGTTCAAAACCGGATTAACTTTGTTTGTACCGGCGCCTCCACAATATGTTATTATATTGCATGTTCAGGAAGTAAAACCAAAACACAGGAGTAGGACAAAGGAATATTCAATTAATGATGAAGCAAAATCTTGTTAGCCTGCAAAATGTTTAGATTAATATTTGAAATAGAAATAATTTATAGAAAATATATAGAAAATGTTCAAATTAAAATAAAACTTTATTTAATTTAATTTTTGTTACAAATGTATTCACATTTTTTGTTAAATATTTACTTATAATATTAATATTTTGATAGTTTATTATTTTATTTTGTTTTTTGTGTGTTTGGCATCCAATTGCATTTCGAATATCGCGTCTAGCTTTATTCGTTTTCTTATCTAGGGAAATATATTCTGCAAAATGAAATTGACGAACGAACGTCGATGGCTTTCGCCCCGCGATAGTAATATTTCTACTGGCAATAACAAACAACAAGGAAATCAAAAGTATAATAATCAAGTTGGCCGTTGAAAGCATAGAAACGACAGGCGAGATTGTGAATAAAGATTTTGCGCATTTATGCGTGGAACAGGAAGTCGAGACAAACGCAAACGGCTCATAGCTCATAGTTCAAGACTGACTTGCATTGTCGCAACATGATAAATTCGGAATAAAATGGAGATTGGTATGTAAAAAAAAAAGAAAAGCAGTAAGACAAAAAGAAGGCTGCATGAAAATGCGATCGTAATTCTAGTTCCGATACCGGATAGAAAGAAATATTACGTGTAACATTTGAAGCTCCGTAGAGGAAAAAACAACAAGCAAAAACAAAACTAGAAAAAAAAGTAAAAAAGTCGCAGACGATGAAATGGAAAAGTTACTTTTAATGTCTTTCCGATCGATTTATAACACTTTATACGAGAGTTTTTTACAAGTTTTATCTTCTTTGGTGATTTCTTTTTTTAGTTTTCATGTACGTGATTTATCAAGTATAAATTTACATTGTTTTTTTGTATTTTTATATATTTTATACATTATTTCACTAGTGAATATTGAGAATGTTTACACAAAAAAAATATTTAAGCAATGATTAAAATGCCTTTAGTTTATTTTAGGACAAACAATATAAATTTAATAGTTAAAATAAAATATGTTTTCGAATGAATTGAGTGCTAAATTTAATTAAACATTAAAAACCACAATTAAAAACAAAATTACGTGTTAAGTGGATGTTTAAAAAATAAAATTTAGTCACACCACACAGAATAGTTTTTTCTTCAACAAACGTTAACAAAAAAAATAAAAATAAAAATATGGATAACATTATAACTTTCTATCTGTTTTTTTAGCATTAAAATTTTTAATCTTGTTAACTAACATGAAATTCTTTAAAGATGATTTAAGGGTTAAAATTAATTGTACGTTTAAATGATATTTATTATCTATAAATGATAAATATAATTACGAAAATTACGAGTAAAAGAAAACTAATTTTTACCTAAAATTAAACCTTTGATTTTCATTTATTTTGCAATTACAATAATTAAGTTATTTAATGATAGATTAAAACCATTATTAATCATATCAAGCAAAATCAACACCTTTGTTTTCACGTAATATTTTTTACCTGCATTTTGAGTTTTTGTGTATGTCGTTCATTGTTTGTTACTTTGTTGTGTGCAAATCGTTTACATTGTAGAGTATCATTACACATCACGTATCCAGCGTCCGGAGCATGCCATGGATGGCATTTGTTAGTCTTGTTTGTCGTGTGTCTCGCGTTGCATTGTTGCTTTATAACGAAAAGCAGCGACGTGCGACGTTAACGTGAAATGCGCGCGCGCTGCCGCCGCCGCCACTGCTATTTTGTATTTTGCACAATTGCGATGATGCGAATTTGCCACGCCCGCGTAATTTATTTCCGTTAATTCGTGCATGCAAATCACAAACGTACACACACTATACATTCATAATACACGCGACAACAACAACCGAAACCGAGCAACTCGTTTCATTCATTTATAGATTTTCGCGACATATAAATTATCGTTTGACAACCCGGAAGTCAGGCCCCTATAAAACAAACAACCACTAAATAAATTTAGAAAATTAACAAAATTGACTAAAATAAATAATAAAAGTTATAAACATATTTATAAACATTTATAAATTATATTTTGTTGTTTTAACAACAAGACAAACAAGACACAAACGCACAAACGTTGATGAGAGTACATGTAATTTACATGACTGCGTTTGTTCGTCCAGATCAGTTTATGCTGGTTTTGTTATTTGAGTATTTCTCTCAGAAGTAAAATTTACACCCAGGTTTATACACTTTTTTATTTGTAATATACCAGTCTGGTTTAAGAATTTAGAATTAAAAAAAAAAAACATTTTTTTTCTTTTTTTTTTCTTAATGTACATGTATTGAAGAATGCACACACAAAATTTCATATCGTTCTTGTGAATATTTTTGACGTTACAAGCAAATTTGACCCAAGCAGATACATAACATGTAATGTGAATTCCAAACTTTAAACGCGTTTTTCTCAGAATGGTGGTTTCAAAGTCGGTGACCAACGCTACACGAAAACGGCTAAACCGATTAGTCTCAAATTTTAACACGAGTTTCTTAAATATATTTTTTAGTAATTAATCAAAGATTTTTTCTCTGTGATAAATAGTTTGTTTTTTATAAACAATTTTACGTCGAAATTTTGGTGAAAAATCGATATTTTTTATTGAGAAACCATTTTGTCAAAAAATTTTATTTTGCATATTCCTTCGATTAATTACTAGATTTAACATTACTTTAACGAAATCTGTTTTGGTTTTGAATATCAGATGAACCAGTTCAGAGATATAATGGTCACCATTAGCAAAACGTCTTTTTT
>JARJDS010017002.1:0-24000 GCA_030264155.1 Atheta pasadenae | reverse complement strand
CGATCGAATTAGATATAATACATTTAATTATCCTAGTAATTTTTGTATATCCCTGTACCCAAGCCAACAGTTTAATCTTATTATTCAATTAATTCAATAAAATTCAATCGAATTATAAACGCATCAAATGCAACACAACCATCATCATGTGGCGAGGCTGTCGCATCACGCACTTACTTCTTACATCTTCATCTCATATAATAATATAATAAAAAAATGAATTACATAATGAACATGCCACAATTTATAATCTCATTAATTGCGCGTCCAGCACAACATCGTAATTGCACATGTTTAGTTTTGTTTGTTTCGGTTTCAATAATAAAATATCAACGCCATTAACGATACAACAATTCATCTGAGAATTAGTTTAGAATGAGTTCCTCGTACGTTAAACGCGCCGTTAACCTCTCATCGTGACTTCGTCATTAATCAACAACAACAGATACGTACGTACGTGACAACAATAAAACAACACTACACGGTATGTAATAATAATCGTACTGTACCAATTTTTCATCACTCTTCGTAATAAGTACAATACTGTGAAGCACGTTAATTAGGCCAAATTGTATGCCGACCTCATCATCGAGTATCGGCCAATTGTATAAGTACACACTTTGTATTAGTTTAGTATCGTTTTGATCGATCGTCATCATCATCCATCTTCATCGTATTATCATCGTAGGCAAAAAAGTAAACATTATACTTCGACAACAACAACAACAACAAAAACATACAGCAGTATATAATAAAATTTGTAAATGTTTTGGAATGATGTCCAAAAATTCATAATAAAAAAACTATTCTTAGATTAAAGCTTATGTAATAAACAAATAGTACGGTTTTTGTTTTGTTTTGTTTGTGCGTGGCCATTTTGTGCACGACCGCATCCGCCATCTGGTTTTTGCTTATATAATTAAAAAAATCATTCAAACAATGAATTCACATAATAAACTCACAAAATGACTCAAAGATTTTTAGGTTAAGTTTTTGACATTTGCGTTTTGTTTTCTTTCTGTCATCAGTTTAAGTACTTACTTAGTAACGAGTTAAAGTGCATTCAAAGTGCGCGTAAAAGACATTAAGAGAGTAATGAGCGTAAAGAGTAGTTAGCGCAAGTAAAGGATGAATCAGGGTGTGGCAAACGTGTTTACGGGGCGGGGGCAAACATTTTAGGAGGCGGCGGACTGCTTGCTATACTTTGAAAGCGCTCAGGCACTTCTTCACGCTGTGCAGCCAGCTCTTGTGCGGTCAAAGCGGGCAATCAGACCGATAACGCTCCCAACGTGCGTCATCGCTCTCATGCGTCAGGTAACGTTGACCAATTTGATTCTCAAGCGTTCTCAGATCACACCATGTTTGATAATCCTAAAATAACACAATAAAACATCACGAATCATACAAAAAACACAAAAAACAAATGCTCTTAATATAAAACTTATTGACACAGACACAAAACAAAAGTTGTTGACGTGCGAAGCAACAAAACAAAAGTTATTTATAACGTTGCTAACCTGCAGCCAAATGTGTTGTAACGATTTATCGACAGTGTAACGTTTCCTTTGTTTAACCTGTAAGAGATTATTAATAAGATCAATGGCGTCGGATGAGATTTCCTTCCATGGATTGGGTGGATACATAAAAGCGGCGTTCTGGATCTGTTCGTTGATGTCTTCGTCCTCATTGAACGGAAACGTGCCGCTCAAACTGACGTAGACTATAACGCCGACACTCCACATGTCCAAAGATCTATTATAACCTTTGTTTCGAAGCACTTCGGGGGCTATAGATGAACAAAACAAAACACAATCAAAACAAACCGTGTATTTAAACAAAACAAAACTCTGTTGCTATTTACGCAACACGTACCTAAATAAGCTGGTGTGCCTACAACTGATCGCCGAAAACTTTTCTCTCCAATAATCCTCGCAAAACCAAAATCGCACAATTTGACTTGCGGAAATTCCGCGTCGGAACTTAACAAAACATTCTCCGGTTTCAAATCGCAATGCACAATATTCTTGCTGTGTAAATGCTTCAACGCAATGAGGATTTGCGTGATCAAAAACTTGGTCACACGTTCAGTCAGTCGTCCTTTTTCATGCGATAAAATCATCTCCAACATATCGCCTTTCAGCTTCTCCATCACGACAAATATTCTCTCCGGTGTTTCAAACATTCGTTCGAGATTAACCACGCCCCCATGAGATAAATTCTGCAAAATGGCGACTTCGTTCTTTAACTGCGCTTCTTGTTTCGTAGGAAAACGTAGTTTATCAATGACTTTAATCGCTACCGATCGATTAGTCTTACGATGAACACCTCCGTAAACAATACCGAATTGTCCCGAGCCTAGCACTTCATCCGGGAATATCTGAAAGATCTGACTCATATCCGTAACCTGCTCTTCAGAGTCACCTTCTGGTTCAGACCGCATGTTAGCTGCTACAGGAATCAACGCTTGTCGAATCGAAGTCTCCCAACTTCGAGCTAAATAAGCACCAATGCCACTATCCGGCGGTGGTAGTGTAACGTTACCACCATTCTCTTGTAATTCGTGGAGTGGATCCTGGCCAACAAAATAGTCGATGTTGGCCGTGCGCAGTTCGAAACAATGCATCACTTCGCCGTGTTTTATGCGAGCTGTATCGACAGCTAGTAAATCAGCGAGCTGTATATCTTTGTAATATTTCGAACCGTGATCGCTTTGGAAGAGCGTGATAGACTTGGTGTCCAAACGCCAAAAATGACGGCGCACTGTGCGATCTTTGTTTGTAAAGTGGACCAACCAACCTTCTTTCATTATTTTCGATCCGCGTCGTTTGGTGTGTTTGACAGACTGAACGATTCTTTGAAGAGGGATGTTCGCGCTTGGGGACGAGGAGGAAGATGAAGGAATGGAGTCGTTGTCTTCGGTGTCGTGAACAGGAAAAACTTCCGAGTATGGCGTGCCATTGGGAACTGCTATTAATGGCGGTGCTGAGTTGGTGCTGTTACTAGGTATATCTGGCTTTTCCCAATCGCTTTCGTCTTCTGTTAAATGACTGCAACTCGATGCTGATGATTCCACATCACAGATATTTGCTATAAATTAATGATAATATATATTATCCACCCTGTTTCTCTACATTTTTCACTTAGTTATTAACAAAAGAGCTAAAAATTGTTGTTTACCTTCATAAAATCCAGTTTGCAACTCCCCAGTGCAATCCTTGGGAATTTTATCAATGCATTTTTTGTGCGCGTTGTAATTACAATCCTTACACTGAAGTCCTTGCTTGAACAACCCTTTGAGCAACTTCTTGCAATGCTGACACACCGTAGGACGAGTATAACTGTGCAGAACAAACGTGTGAGGAATCCGTACGCGTCCGGACAGCTCTTTCTCGACCCACAATGGCCGCCCGCTTAAATTCGGTGATTTCGGTATCAACTACGAACAGAAAGCGTTCACGCATCGTCATAAATCAAAATGGCGGCTATGGCCATCGTGTCATTTTATTAAAACAACTCACCAAACAAAACACAAACGAAAACAAAAGAATATTCTTGGGAAGGTTACAAGGTGATCAATAATGCAAAAAAAAAACAAAATCATTAAAATTATAAACAAATATATTAACTTATAACATTAATGAGTATATCAATAAAAAATATAAAATTTGTAAAAATTCAAAAAAATTGACATTAAACCTTATATACCTTCACCAATAATATAATACTTTTTTAAAATCATATATAAATCATATTCGGACGGTTTTTGAGTTTTTTTTTTTGTTTCGTTTATCAAATTCGTAAATCAATCAATACCGGTAAAGAAGTTGGTAATTCTTACCAGAGTATTGTCGTTCTGAGTATGTGAAGTTGCGTTGGTGTTATTCGTCGCTGTTGAATTGCATGAATTCCCTGAACAATTCGAACCTCCCGAAGGACTGCGTGGTACTTGTAGCTGCCCTGAACTTCGGCGTGTTTTTTCTTCCATTAAAACGTACGTGCAATTGTTCGGAACTTTTACCACGCATCGTTTGTGATAGTTCTGTCCGCAGCCATCACATTTGAGACCTTGTCGCACCAAACCGAAGAGCATTTCGCCGCAAAAATCACAAAATGTTGGAGTTTTGTAGGAATGTACTGAGAGAGCATGGGGTTTAACAATTGTCAGGTCTGGTGTGTTACTTGTTGGTGGACCTAGTAAAATAAAAGATTTTAATATTACAATAATATGATCTGGGATAGAAATTATTACTTTTTCCTGTTAAAACAATTTCAACCAGTGTTTCATCGATAATATCAGTAGCTGCATTGATGATTTGCAATACATTATTGGAATTGTATTCATGCTTAAATAATATAACTCTATCACTTAAACGATTAATACCGTGGTCTGGAATCTGTAATATTTATTGGTTTATTTATTATTTTATTTTATTCATAAAAAGTTAAACAGTTTGTAAATGTAAATACCTTGGTGTTTATAAAGTCACATGCCAAATCTTTAATAGTTTTGAGATTCAAGGAAGACTGAGGCACTGTGACTATATCTCTGGTTAAACCAAATTGGAAGAGGAATGAAATATCAGGGCCCTGGGTGTCCATCTTAGTTGGCTTTGCTTTTGCTCTTCACTTGTTTTGTTCTAGAAGTCAACACAAAAATAACTTGATCAACTTGGGAACAAATTGATTGGATTGTAACGAAACAAAACACGACGTGAGTCCAATTTATTTACATCTAATTCATTTGTTTTGCACCAAACTATTTTCTGCAAGTTTAATGTTCGTTGTTATTTTATTCTGCAGTCGCGCATCGTAGACTAAAGCAAAGTCACGCATCGTGCGCGTTTATTAGCGCTTAATAAAACGTAGAGCGCTTAAATACCGTTAGAACACCTCTTCAGGTAAATAACACTGGGATGTGGATGACTAATTGTGAAGCAGAAACGTACGGCACGCGCCTTGCCTAAGTTTTAACTTACGGTCTTGATTTGCTTGGGCTCTCGTTGCTCTTGTTCACTCTTGTTGTTTCGTTGTCGTCCCGAATCCTGCCGCTGGAAATACCTGCCGAAGCTGAAGAGTCTTGATGGCTTTCGCCTACACGGCACTCATCTAGTCTAGTTGTCCTGCCCGGAAGCGCGAGAGAAGCGAAGAAGACGCGGGCGCGACGGGCGCGAGCACGAACTCAAGCTCAAGTTCGTTCAAAGGCAAACATGATGACATATTGACAAGACAAGAATACTGCGCTCACTGCGTTTCTGTACGTAATTATAACAAATCCACTGTGCGATGCCACTGCCAGTGCCACCGAGTGCCACTGCGCAAATCCATAAAAGCACACAAATCCGCGTCTTATCATTCAAGTACATAAAGATTACTTTCGTATCAATCGGAACTTTCAACGATGACGTTTTCAGTGTGACATCATCAGAATGTAGGGGTGTACAAACACATTCCGATGGTTATAAACAAAATTCAAACAATAATTATAATAATTTTACTTAATTTTACGTTAAATTAACGCTAATTATATTAACAATTAAAAACGCACACAATCAATTTTTATTTATATTTTATTGTTTGTTAATAGAAGTTTTAAAGTGTCGAATAAAACATTGGACGTCCCTGCTTTTAAATTTAAGTGTAAGATGGGTTGCGGACTCTTAGGCGTTAGTTTTGTTTAGGAAAATTTACGGAAAGTAAACGTCACAATACAACACGTCAAGATTATAAACATTTTTTTATTAATTGAATAATCTAACAATGATTGAAGTGAACGCTAAGCTCTTAAAAGGCCCTGTTTATTTATCAGGTGAAACAATCGAATGCAGTATAAGTTTTATCCACCCCAAATCTTTACAACACAAAGTATCACAAAGCAATAATGATGCTTTTGAAAGTTTGGCTTGGGCTTCAGCCCAAATTCATTGCCAATGTACAACAGATGGAAAAGTTAGTAAGTTAAAACCGGATGGTGATAACATGGCTTTCAGCGAAACTGCCCTTCCTGTTAATACACAAGATGCTGGACTTCAAGAAATTGCAACCAAACCTAAAATTTTATTTTGTGATCTACGATTATCACCAGGACAAGCTAAAACATGTGAGTTCTTCTATAAACTTGTACCCACATTAGTGTCTTATAATACTAAATATATAATTATTTTAATATCAGATATCTACAGAGAAAAAATTCCAAATGATGCACCACCCTCATACCGAGGCCAACTTGTTAAATACTCTTACAAAATAACAATAGGAACACAACGCGTCAACAGTCCTATAAAACTTCTAAAAGTCCCAATTCGAGTTTTACCCGTTAATATCGGTATGGATGTTGGTGGGTTGTGCAATGACACATCAGATGAATTGTCTCCAGCAAATCCTTTCCTAGAAGTTCGCGAGAAAGAAAAAGAAACAGAAACACCATTTGATTTAGCTTTGCAGGCTTTGCAGAATATAACCGCGCGTCGAAATCCGAACTTTTACATGATTTCTAATACTTGGGGCAAAGTAGCGCGCTTTTGTTTGTTCAAACCTGCGTACAAATTAGGGGAAGATATCATTGGAACTTTTGATTTCACAGTTGCAACAGTAAAATGTGTGCAGGTGTCTGTCTCGCTTCAATGCGAAGAAGAAACCACGATTGAAGACAAGACTAAACAAACGAGAATTATTACTTTTAGTAAACATCATGAGGTTTGTTTAGGTTTACAACATACGCAATTAATTTTGCCTATTCCATTACATTTAACGCCAGCATTCGAGACTAAACTTGTTAGTTTAAAATGGCGTCTACATTTTGAGTTTGTTACAAGCACATCGCCGAAATTGGATGGGCCTAGGTTAGAAGACAGCGATTGGAAAGCGCCGGCCGAGTTACCGATCGAAACTATGGTTTGGAGCTTACCGATTAAATTGTTTTCGACTACTCCTGTGCAAGTTGCGCAGGGATTACAAGCTAATAACTCTTATAGACTTGCAATTAGATGAAATAAAATGTATGACTGTTAATTTATTGTTATGTTGAGGTAAAAATCGCATTTTAATGGTGGAAATTATATCATTTTGTTTAGATCTTTTGTAAACATTAAAAACTTATTTAAATATTTACTGAAATAGGCTAATAATAGATTTACTACTTAATGACGTGCTTAGATTTACTTAGAAATGTAAAAATCATCTAAAATGAGTTTTGTTTGGAGGTTATTGGAGAATATAAGAGGATTATTTATGATTACTATTTAAGTACTGCCTAATGTTTTGTATTATTACATTTTAAGTTCATAAGTACCTTTTGCACGAATTTTTGGTTGATACTTATCAGTTTTATTAGCGTGGTTTGTGCAGAAATGTCAAAACAATTAGAGTTGGCTGTAAACAGTAAATTTGGTGTATGTTAAGTTGCCTATGTTAATGTCACAAATTTATCTTTAAATTATTTTTATTTCTTTATTTATTAATTTTAATTTCTAATTAATATTTGTACATGTACTATTTAACATTTTACGAAGTTTTTGTATTTATTTTTCTTTTAAAATAAGTTTAATTAGTTAATAGTATTGAAAGTTGCCTATGTTCAATTCAAACAAACAAAATATATTTATCTAGTCGAGACGTACGTCGTATTAATTTAATTGTTTTTCCTTGTTTTTTTGTTGTTTGAAATAAACGGGTTGAACAAAGATAGATTTATATAAGTGCACATTTAAATCAGTCGACAAACGAATGGCACGAATTTACGTGAATAGAGTGAGTAACGAACGACGTCGCTACGTTTTGTTGAAATAGATTGGATGTACTAGAAAAAGAGGGGTTGTTTTTGTTGTGTCGGTGCGGTGGCGGATGTTAGGCAGTGTTAGGCAGTCACAACACACACCGCTGGGCAACACAAACGCAACGCGAGTCACACACAGCGAAGCGACGGCACGGCCATATTGAATATCTGTCCCCTCGTTAGTGTGAGCCACCGTCGAGGCAAAAGCAAGCTGAAGCGAGCAAGCACACAGTGAGTTTTTCGTTTTCGTGCGCGGCGTGCGTCGGTGTGCACACACAACAAGATTACGCGGGCCAGAAGACGAACCTCAAACGAAAAAAAACACACACACAACGTGCGTATTGTAGTTTGCGCGAATTCGCAAAACAGTGCGTGATGTGGCTGTAGCGGATTCTTCGCGTGTGCATCTTTTGCGAGCGCGGCCAATCGCTCGGAAGTCGTCGGCGCCGAACCGGTGAGGTGAAATTGACTAGGAGTGTTTAATTAGTGCATCGCATTGGGTGACGCGCAACGCGCTCCAATCTTCGATAAGTACAAGTTCAAGAAAAGTGTAGCGTTGGTGTTACTCCTATTTGATGGATATTTAGTGAAAAGTGTGGTAAGTTGTGTCGCGAACCGCGAGCCGTTCGTCCGGCGCCCATGCATGTGTACGTGTACACGCGAGATAATCGATTTGTCAACGCGGCCGCGGCCACCGAAGCCGCCGACGACGATTGCACGCTAATCGTCTATTCGGCGGTGCAATCGTAATCGCCACCGAAAGCGAAAACATAGGTAACTAATCTTTTTTATATGTATGATCGAGGTGAGTGTCATGGACATTGAGTGTATCGATGGATAAGAGCATAAGTTCGGATAACAACCAATTGTGTTATCTATGTGATTTGGATTGGCCGATTGTGATTGGTCATGACACGCGTTATTGTTTTGTTTTTTTTGTTTACAATCCTATGATTAACAACGCAGTTGAAAGAATTGTGGTTGTCGCGCTGGTTTTTTAACTTAGATGTGATTAGGAAGCGCGACGCAGGTGAACACGAATCCTCAGCGACCGCGGAACAGTCGTCGTCCTTCTCAGTCTCGCAGTCACAATCGCGCAAAGCGCTCATCAAGCAAGCTACCGGTCGCATTCGTACGAAACGCACCGAACGAACTCACACAAGCAAACAAGCAAGTAATACGTGTACGGGCTAGAATACGTTCATTTGTTTCGTTTGATGGCGCGGCCATCTCATAGGTTAGTTTATTAATGAGCATCTCCGTACAGGCCCTGACTGGCACTGGCGGACGTCGACTTGTCGACTTTACCCACTGTACCCAAGTTATTAACAAATTCACAAAATGTCAAAAAATATAAATATCCAAAAAAATTAATTAAGCACGCTTTGTTGATCCGGCCCGGCAGTCGTCGGTGTTTTGTTTTCGGGTGTCTTTCGGGTGTGATCGCGGACACTCGCGTTGATGATAAAACGTGAAACAATTGATACCGAATTGTTTGCACTGTGTGTGCCGGCTGTGCGCGACGCCATCACTGTGTCTCTCGTTTACCTACTTCAGTACACCGCGTCTAAGAAAAAGAACCGAAAAAAATATCAGTGAACTAATTATTTTTCGCGTTGTGATGCATTGATGTGATTCGAGTTTAACTTCGAGTGGAGTAACGCACTGTGCATGCATTTGTAAACGACAGCGACCGGGCCAGTTACAGAACAGAACCACAAACACAGCCATTACATTACTGTGATTGGTTGAAAAAATAATTAAAGCGTGGAATATAAATTCTACTAGTACTACTCGTGACGAGTGTTTGAAAAACGACTCGAACTAAAGTCAAATCTACGCATATCAATAAGGTATAAATCATTTTGATTATGGTAATTTTACGCAATAATTTATAGAATTAGCAAAAATATAAAATGTCAAAACTATGTCATTATGTTCAATATGTCATTCACTCACTGTCAAAAAACAAAACAAAATCGACGCATGCGTATGCAATTATTGTATACAATTAACTTTACATGTTTTTTGTTCGTACTCGTTTTTGTATCGTTTGATTAAATTGATGTCGTTAGCACGATGAAGTACGCATCGCTTTGTGCGTTTTTTACTGCTGTACATTGCACAAGTACAGTTACGTAATTATTTATAATAACAAACGGCGCGCAGAGTCGCTGATGACGATGAGATGATGTGTATGGTGCTCGGTGCGAACTGGAAACGACCGAAATTGTTTGAGCTGTGAAAGTTGGAAAAATAGATTTTAAAATTACACCATTTTGTGTGTGCATCTAACGTTGCATCTGCACTTGCACTTGGTGCATTTGCATTGGCATCATTGTATACGTTAGCCATGTTGTTCACCAAAGAAAGCAACCAATCACACACAGATGTGTGTGTTGGGTTTGTTTCTTGCGTTATATTTCGGGGGCGCATGCGGTGTGCTCGTGCAATCAGCACCGGGTACAGAGTGTACGTATGTCGGTACAGTACAGTACCGAGTATACGAACGTGAGTGCGAAGCAACCGTAGACGAGTTTCTGGTTTAGTTTATACTCATTGTTGCTTCCGCCTTTGTTAGAAAGAGCGAAAACGATCGGTTGGGTCGCGGTCGCGCACCTCGGAGACTCTAGTGTTGAGTCCAAATACATTTTCTCGATTTCCTGCTGTTTCTTTCCTACCCAAGCAAGTCAGTAGCGTCCCACACATGTAGTACAAACTGGGTATGAATATTATCTACAGGATATTTAATTATTGATAACTAGTTTTATTTTATTTGATTAAATTACGGTGTTTTTAAAAAATAAATTTTATTTTTGGGAAAAATACCGGTTAATTTTTCAAAACCGTTTTTTTTGGGAAAAATACCGGTTAATTTTATAAAATCGGTTAACCGGTTGTTTAAATAAAAAAATATATTAATTTATTATGTTGCAATGTTTAACATTTAAATTGAAAAAATAATCTTTTTATTTTTATACAAAATATATAATTATCAAAATATAAATAATTTACCAAAAATGTATTTTATCCTGTATGGGCAAGTAACAAATATGTACATATTATAAATAATGTAAATAGCAACATGTAGATAACGATTTTTTGAAACGTGTAACGCAATAATAGTAATAATAATAATAATTATACTCGTTCGCCTCGTCTCGTTTTGTTTCGTCTGACTTCGGTAATTCAGTTCCACGACCAAGTCGTCGATAACACAAACAATGCGTTTGCATTTGTTTATTAGTCATTAATTTTAATCAATACCATCTCGCTGCAGCGCCGAAATACCGGCCTCCTGCCAACAAATAATAGATTTAATTAAATTTGAACGCAAACTTTGTTTTATCTTGCAAATAAAAACTTGTTTGCAATTAATTTCACATTAATGCGTTTAATGTTTTTGGTACTGTTTCTAAATATTTGGAATTCATTCGAATTCATTATTCGGTATTATTCCATTCAAAATCGTTTATTATAGATTCGCGAAACGATGAAGCTTTTGTTGTGCGTTTGTTGTCTGCGTTTGTTTAGGTTTTGTTGAATTTTGTGCGAGTACGGCGGCGCATTCGTAACGAGTCACTTAACTAGCTATTAACAACAATTATTGCATTCGTGCGTTTTGTAGTCGTTGTGTGACTTGGTTTTTATTATTTTCAATATTATTTTGTTGTGTTCCACTTTCTATGATTCGCGTTCCGGCGTCGTGATTCGGCTAAACGTTTAGTTGTTTCACGGAATTGTAAGAAGGCTTAGTGACTTAAGTTTAACGCAATGCGCATGCGTTGTTTGTTGTTTCAAACAAATTTATAGGAGAAGATTGATCTGTACCGGCAACATTGTTGGGTCCGGGTTCTACATATAATTAATAATTTTTCGGCGTTGCCAATTGTAGACTAGTCATACAAATGGCGTCGTTATCTATGACCATGAATAATCGACTTGTACTTATACAGGCTTGTGGCTCAGTCGTTGTACTCCTCGTACGTGTTACATTTTTTATTGATAATCGAATCATCGTATCGCTCGTATGTGTTGATGGCGTTGGCTGTGTTTTTATTGCTTGCCTTGCTAAGTTGAATTTTTTTTCATTTTCAGCTTTTGTTAATCATTGACTGACGACGCCGAACCGCAGGGGTGACTGTCTTCTCAATGGAGAAGATGGATGTAGATGAGGCTGTGGTCGATTTGAGTTATAGGTAAATTTTTTAACTTAAGTAAAATTTAGGTTGTGTTTTGTGTGCGTTAACGTGCATGACTCATGTTGTTACTTTTTTTTCAGTGCCCCTCGACCGCCAACGATACCGATACCGCCCTCGATCACGATTGAACCGAGCCACCCTGCTTTACATGTAAACAATTCGACGATCGGTGGAAGTAATACCACCGCAACGATCACAAACACACGGCGTGTATTGCGACCCCGCCTGGAACCACGCAGCTACGTCGAGAGCCCGGACGTTTTGATCAACGGGTCCTTGGATAAGGACAAACCGAAAACCAACGGTAACGCTGTTGGGGGTTATAGCAGTGATTCTAGTGAAGGTGAAATGCCACCTTTAGCACCGATTAAGGAGCTTAGTCCTTCTGAACTTCGTCAGAGGTATATGCGCCAAAACATTTAAATTTTAACAGTATTTCATATATTTTAATTGTAATTTATTAAAGGGAACGAGGTTTACGTCGATTGCGTGAAGAACTCCGCGCGGAAGAAATGAAACTGGTACTTTTGAAAAAGTTGAAGCAATCGCAGCAGTTGAAGGAAAACGTCGCCGTCCTTCCGCCGAGCATACCACAGTCTGCTTTACCACCAACTGGTTTACCAAGCGGGTTGAGTATTACCCCAACGACGGTGAAGGTGCCCAACAAGACGCCAGTACCACAAGCGGCGCATACGCGTCCCAATACAGTCAGTGGACATAAACCTGGCCAAATGAATTCGAGTGGCGGCATACGTGGTGTAAGTACTGTCATTTTCCAATGTTTATTTGGTGGATAGTGACTGTGTACTAAATAATTATTTGTTGCAGCAGGCGCAACAGTTATCAAGACCGGGTTTGCATGGTACGACGATATCCAATTCGCCTGTGAGCAGTCGCGGTACGAATCTGTCCGTACCACAACCACAGTCACGCAATCTAGGCCGAAACAGCGGTTTTCCTCCGGGTGTAAAGGATTTACCTCCTTCGGTGACTATTACACCAGCACCTCCGCAGCCTAGTAGCAAGGTAAGCAAGGTAAACATGTCGATTTTTTTATTACAAAAATTTATTGGTGTTTGGATTGGGTAGAATTTATAAAAGTTTGTTAGTGAGTAAAAGTTAATTTCGAGTGGTTTACTTTTTTATTTACGCTGCCAGGCGGCTAACATTGAAGGGAAGAATGTGGTGGCGAGTCCTCTGCCACATCCTCCCATTCCTGAGCAGGTAATCATTTCAAAGATTATTCGCAGATAATTTGATTTGGTTCGCTCAAAATGTTTAAAAGAAAAATACATAAAGAGTAATTAAAACTTTAATCTAAATGTTTACATATTTTGTGCCCAGGACCGTTCACGAGCTCCAGAAGATAATCAAACTCCGGCACAACGCCAAGCAGCAGCTAAACTTGCGCTAAGAAAACAATTAGAGAAGACATTACTTCAGGTTATTATTTTTAATACTTAAAATTTGTTATTTTTTTTACCCTAAAACGGAACTTTTACAGATTCCACCTCCTAAACCTCCACCACCAGAGATGCACTTTATTCCGAACCCAAGCAACACGGAGTTTATTTACTTGGTGGGTTTGGAGCACGTGGTGGATTTCCTCACGAAGGATTCCAAGACGCAAGCGCCGATTGTTCCGTTCAGTTGCTCGCAATGTAATTCGGACTTTACACCTGTGTGGAAGTGGGAGCCTGTTAAAATTAAGGGCAAAGGTAGTTTTATTGAAACATGCGTGGTTGTTAATAGAAATGTTAATTAATTCATTATTTTAGCTAAAGAACATAAGGTGATTTGTGAGCAATGCGTAACGACGAATGTGAAGAAGGCTCTTAAGCAGGAACACACGAATCGACTGAAAACAGCGTTTGTTAAGGCATTGCAACAAGAACAGGAGATCGAACAGAGACTTGCACAGGTATTTTGATTATATATTGATCTTTTACGTTTGAGTTTAAGTTGCAGCACAAAGTATTAATTTATTTATGTCATTTTTATTTAGGAATTGCATGGTTCCTGATATTAAGAATACCTTATCCCGATTCCTTAAATATTCCATTGTTTTTATGGTAACTTGTTTAAATTTTGTGTTATTGTTGTTTTAGTTGGTTTGAGGTTATAATTGTTGTTTTGTTTAGAATGGAGTATTTTCATCAAGTAGTCCAGCCCCGTCGCCAGTGGCGCCTGAAGTTGTGGCTGTTCCGAAGGCAGCGACACCTACACCTGCAGTACGGCATGCTGCAACTCCTCCAGCACCACCTTCGGCACAACCAACACCACCGCCGTCGCGTAGTTCGCACTCTTCAAAAAGCTCCCGCGCTTCTGCGTCTGCTTCCGCAGCCGCAGCGGCTGAGTCATCGGCAGCGAATCAACAAGCTGAAAATGCTTTTGGTGCTGCTGCCATGCACGCATTGCAAAGACAACTTTTACAAAGTATGTGCTTTTTTTTATCAATGTAAATTTTTTTAATTGTAATGTATTTTGTTATCAGCATTGCAAGCAGGTGGACCAACAGCAGCGCATATGCTCCAATTCAATCCTTTGTTCTATCCGTATCAACTTGCGATGGCGCAGGCCGCCAGCGGTAAAGGCACACCCAACATGGCTGACTTGCAACGCGTCGCCGATATTCAGCGCCAGTACCTGCTCGAGATGATACCGCCGCAGAGCGGCGGCGGGCAGCGCCACAACTGGAAGACGTGATGCGACGCCGCTGACGCGAACCGAACCTAAGCCGGACACGCCACGTTCAGTGATACATAACAGATTTTAGTTAAAACACATTATTTTTGGCGCGTGCGCGCTCTCCACAGCAAGGAGACTACTGGGGTGAGAGGGTGGCGGCCTCCTTTCGTTCGTCGTCGCCTTTTCAGTTAGAAATGCCAATTTCCTTTATTTCGTTTTTAATTCATAATTAGCCTAAACGCATTAAGTAAGCATAAAAGATACCTATAATTTTTGGAGTAACTTTTAATTTTTGATTGGACTACGTTCTACTTCTACGTTTTTAATAATGTATAGATCTCAACCGTGTCTAGGGGTGGAAAAAACAGAAAAAATGAGTTTGAAGGTCACAACAACACAAAACACAGATTGTCATGTGGTTACTTTATTTTTTTAGAATTGTTTTAGTTTCACACCAATCTGTGTTGTCTTTCAAACTAACTTTAAACATTTTGATAATATTGTTGTGCGTTTACATAAAATGCAAGAGTGCAGGCTGAAAAAAAATATTTCCATGTGTGCGGTGAAACTTGTTTTGATTGAAAACAAACAAAAAACAAAACAAAAAGTATGGCGCTTAGTTTTGTTTCTATTTAGAAATGACGATGAACACGTGCTGTATATAAATGTTTTTACGGTGTACATTATTTTTACTACAAGGCGACGACTTTACTTCTAAGTAAGTAAGTTTTAAGCAAGCGCGCCTGAAAGTGTGTGGTGCACGGGCAGTGGGAATGAAAGACAAAGCGGTCACGTTAGGACAACGCTTGTGTAAATGCGTGTAAATGATGACTTTCAGGTTATGTATTTCCTTTATCGTCATATGTCGCATTAAACAGTGCGACATTAATAACGATTTGTGCATGTAACACAAAACACACACACTGGACACAAGTTTGAAATGAAATGATGTTTTGATTGATTGATTGAAAAAAAAACAAAGTTTTGCATACAATAATGAATATCGCAAGTAAAAGAAAAGAACATTTCGGCCTTATCGTAATTAAAACGTAATTAAACAAAAAAATGTATATACACATTAATTTTTTCGATGAAAACAACAAAATTGCTTACGCTTGACATTTGACATTCACACATTCTTTAATACAATACATAAATCGATGTAATCCTCAAACAGGGGTGGATTAATGATAAACTCAATTCAATGTTTGTAAAACAACGTATTGGTCAGCCATTTTGTTTAAAATGATGGCAAATGTCAAATCTAAATGTAATTCCGCCCCTGCCCACAAAACCAACAAAAACAAACGATGTATTTATTAAATTTAAATTCATTTAATTCTTTTGTTATGTTACAATTACGGATTACAAAAAACGGATATGGTAAATTAAATGCGTGGGCATTGGTTGCATAAGTTAGCATGAGAGTCGTGTTGAATGTTTCGGCGAGAGTAATCTGCGAGGAGTACGTTTGTAAAACTTTTGTAACACAAAATAATATGCTCAATCGATGTGTCTGTTTCTTCTTTATGTACCGACTAGACTATTTCAAATAGTAAATTTGATTTTTTTGAACTCAACAAATGCAAACCAAACAATAATCACAGCCACAAGCCCCCTAAACTTAATTTGACGAAACCGTCAAAGCCGAACTGGCCAGTGATCGATTGCGTAACCTTATGACCTTTTTCAAATCCTCCCTTAACTCTGTAGGTAATTCCAACCGGTCAACTGGTTCAGGCTGTGCGAATAAATCGCGTATTACTAACAATGTTCTATAACGTAAAGAATGTAGTGGATGTGTGATGGCTACTCGAACTCTCATTTCTCGAGGTGGAATTGGATGAACTAAATTAGGGTTTTGATTCTGGTGTTCCAGCGTTGTTTTGGGCATATATACGTATTGTTTTCCAACTAACAACCTGTCCTTTGTTTGAAGATCTCTTGCAATCCAAGGATGTGTTTTGTATGTGTCTATATTTCCATACGAATTGACTCCTACTAGTTGGTATCTGATGTATTGTCCTGTGAAGTTTATCCAAAGGATTTCAACTATTCTGTTGGTTAAATTCACGAATTGGATATAAGCACGTTGGGTAGATTCACGGGATCGTGGTGATTCTCTTTCCGCATTATCTTCTTGCTCCTGAAACATTTTTATTTCAATTCAATGTTTACTTGTTTTTAAGGTTAGTTTAATCCTAAAAGTGAAATCAGCTGCAACAATGGCAATTTGTGTGGCTATAATCGGCAAAGACGTGAGTACTTATTAATATAATATTGTACCTCCATCATTTTAATCGTAATTAACACTTGTAACAATAAATATTGACAATTTTTTGTTGTTCAGTGAAGTTTTCAACACTAAATTTTTCGTTTCTTAACATAACCTTTAAAGTGACGTTTAAGTGAATTAACTAATAATTACAGAATGCACCTAAATACTTCACGTGTACTAAACCAGAAGAAGAACTTAATCTTCAGTATAAAGTATTATCATCACTTGATATAATTGAGGAAAAACTTAATGGTACAACTAAGAATACAGATCATCGAGAACTGTATTTAGGTAGTTTGTATTCTCTCGAAACACATAAAATGTAAGTTTATTTTCTCAGTTTACTATTAATAAGTATTAGAAATAATTAATTTTGACAAATAGGAAGTTTAATATTAAAATACCGTATTTTTTATTAAATTTAGTTATGGCTACGTAACAAACACAAAAATTAAGTTTGTGATTGTTGTTGACTCAATAAACACAGCATTAAGGGATAATGAGATTAAATCTGTAAGTAGTGATTAGTTTTTTAGTAAATTTTGTAGTTTATTGGTGTTTTTGGTACAAAATTTAGCAAAAAATTACTTTCAGATGTTTAGAAAATTACATTCCATTTATGCAGACACTGTATGCAACCCGTTTCACATCCCAGGTGAACAAATCACTTCAAAGTAAGTTTAAACCAAAAAAAAAATAAAAATTTAACTTTATTCGTGTTTAATTGCAGGCATTTTAATATAAAAGTGAAGAATATACTCACTGGTGCTGCTTAAATTATTAACTTATAATTAAAATAAAACATTTTACTTTAAAATTGTAAAATTATTTTTACTTACAATAGTTGTGGGTATGCAACCAATATTACAGTTTTTTCATTTATTTATTTATAATAATTAAAATTATGTTTTAACACTAAGAAATACATGAGATTTGTTTAAAATAAATAGTATAAACTATCTTAATAATTAATGATGTTTGTGATGCAGTGTAATTCCTTTTTTTGGGTTTTCATACTTTGCTTGAACTTTGAAACACATTATCATTTCTTTGTTTTCGTTGTGGATTTGCCAGTACAAAACAACAGCGCTCTATAACAATGTTATTAAATTTATAGTGTATTTAACTTAATGTTTTATTAATAACAATACCTGAACATTGGGAAGTGTAGCAAACTGCATTGTAGCTGAAAAGCTCGCATTGGCCGTGCCGCGCACAGGACAATCAATTTGTGAACACAAATCACCAGGAACAACAGGCAAGGGGACGTGAATACCGTTAAACACGAGATAAACGGTTTGTGTTAAAATGTGGCTATCGGGATCTAAATAAAAAGTTATAATAAATAAAATAAATGAAATAAATAAACTGAAATAAACGTTAGTGAACGTACGTCGTTTCTTAGTGTATGTCAAATAGTGTGTGCGTGATTGCCTAACTTAAAACTACGTTGGTGTCATTTATCGGAACTAAAAGTTTGTCATTTGTTTTATTGGTGTAAATAAAAAGTGATTACCTCGTCCGTATAATTTAATGTGAATATTAGCAGATTGTCCCTTTGGAAGAATACACGATGATTTATTACATCCATCAATATCAACATCGTCGAGATCATATTCGGAACCTTCAACATTTGGTGAGTACAAGTACAATTTCTTTTTATAATACTAATGTTTTACAACGACATATACGAAATACTCACCACAATCGTGATAAAATACGGTGCTTAACATTACATTACTAAATGCAGCACATATTACTAAGACGCTTATTATTTTCTGCATTTTGGCAAAATATCTTTCGGTTTGTAAAGTTTTTACTCGTTTATTGGAACTTTAATTCGTTTAATTTCAATTTGTGCGTTTCTGGTTCTATTGCGTTCGTAGAATAACCAACTCACGTTATGTCGCAATTAATTTATCTGTAAAGCAGTAAGCGACAGATAAATCAAAATTGGTTCGGGATTATAAAAAAATTAATCGTCCTTATCGTTAGTTGTACTAAATCAGTAAGTAGGTGTTTTAATTAAATAACGTAAACCTCGCTTCGTTTACGTATATTGCACTTCGATTCACTTGAATTTATCTTTTCAGTTAAAAACGCAGAAAACAAAACATTGTTGTGTGATAAAAATTGAATCAATGATTCTCAGAATTAAGAGCTTAAAGTTTAAAGTGTGTGTTATTGATAGAATTGTGTAATTTTTGTTTTGCATTGTATTAAGGTTACGACAAAACAAACGTTTTTAAAAAAATTAATCTGATTTGGTTATTTTTAGAAATCATACGTCAAATTGTGGATTTATAAATAAGCTTTAGTAATTACTGAATTAATAAACGAAAATATGTTATTAACGTTGATAACAATTGATAAAAGTAACAATTTTAGAAAAACATTTTTAATTATAGGCAACACACAATACACCCGCACAACTTGCATCTTGTGCAATGACAGATTCAAATTATTTAAGTAATTAAACACGTAATCGTTTATCTTAAATGTTTAATGAACATTTCAATGCATTAATAAAACGTAGTTTATTCAGTTTATAAACTTTGCGCACATAATTTCTATTGTTTGCGCATGCGTTCTAACAATTAAAGCTTGTAAAGCGTTTTATAAGCTTTAAATTGAGTTGTTATTTTAATAAAATAAACTATTTAGTGTTTATTATTATCTAACATTAATTTCAACGCGTTAATAATTTTTTAAATGCAGTTTAATGCTGACATAACCTATTCTTTGGAACGTCTTAACGTCTTGATGCTTTTGTATGAAGATATTGAGTGGATTTAGTGCACGTTTTGTCGATTTGTTGCACTACGTCACTCATACTTCATCAAATTATGTCAATTTGAGCACAACGCATCATTAATTTTGATATTTAGCGGACGATTTACAATTTATTACAATCTAAACGATTTCTATACATTTGAATTAAAAATAGTCAAGTTTGAGGGCTGAAATAAAATATTTAGGGATTGAATTTTTTATATAATCAAATTGCATGGGAAAGACCAATTATTTAAGTCTAATATAAAAAATAAAAAGGTGAAATTAGTAGATTCGGTAAAAAGTAATGGCAGGTTTTCTAACACATATTTTTTTGTTTACCGAAAAAAGAACCTCAACTTTGAGGGCTAAAATAAAATATTTAGGGGTTGAATTTTTTATTGAATCAAATTTTAGATAAAAGTCTATTTATTTAACTATAATATAAAAATTAAAAATGTGAAATTGGTCAATTAAGTAAAAAGTTATGACCGTTTTTCTATCACAATTTTTAATAAAAATTCCATGTATTATAATTATTGTTTTCATGTAATAATTATTTGTTATTATGTTATTATTAATTACTTATTGTCTTGTTTATAGTTTCTTTTTGTTTCTAATCGAAATTTCTATCAATTTTTTTTTCAATTTGAATAATAATAATTATTTTCGTTTTTTTTAACTTTGTTTGTTGGTTTGATGAGTAATGTGTCGTATGAATTGAAATAAATGCGATATAAGAGGAGAAAGTACCTAAAGTTAAACGTAAACAATTTAAACGAAGAAATGTTACTTTCGTTGTGGCAGAACGCCATGGAGATGCGGGAGATGCAAAAAAAAATTTACTCGCGATCTGTTTGACCTTAGCGACGCTGCAAATGGTCGCAAGTCACAAAACGTGTGCGCTCTGTGCGCAATATGGTAAATTCAAAACGGTTGTGAGTTGTAAGAGAAATTAATGAAATGTCGTCATTTCATTATTTCATTTAATGTAGGCAACTCAATGTACATTGATCACGAATCACACAAAACCAATAGAAATATTCGCAGGTGGTAAATAACATGCGTGAGGTCTAATCACAAAAGAATGACATCAATCTTTTATCGCGCACGTTTTTCTTTAACATTTTCCATTTTGTCTTCGCTTTTAAGTTTTCACTAAGCATTAAGAACGCGCGCACGCATCCAATGCATCGTTAATTATTGTTTATCCGTTTAATTTCACTCAAAGATGCAAATATTCACTTGCATTGGTCATAATTTATGCTCATTACGTTATTTTATTAGTATATTATCTAAATGCTAAGTCAACGAAACGTTAAACGCTAAACATTACAAAACATTTGTTGTAGTAACGAATAGGTTTTCAATATTCAAATATTCCAATCGTATTTACTATTTGCGACCATATCCGTTCTTTTTTAATTCGCTCAATATACCGCACAAATTTGGTGACTGTAACTAAGATCTTTTTGTGTTAATTTTGAAAGTTGCTGCGACGTTGTTCCGACGCTGCTTCCAAATTAATTCGTGCGCGTTACGTTGCGCAAATGCGTTCGTTTCGTGCAGCAATCGAAATAACGACGCTAATTGTTTAGTCACACACTGCAAGAAGAACAAGAAGCTGAAGATGTTAATAGTGAACAAAATGAGCTGTGGTAACGATACGTAATTAATGATTGCCACACGCGTATTAAGTTTCATGATGAGTTTTATGAGGTTAAAATTTGTCGAAAACAAATATTGTTGGCCTTCAAATTTTGTTTTAACAGTGTTGCACATGTGTTTAATTTTATATTTTACCAATTACACAACTTTTAGGTTAGGTTTATTAAATACCACTACACAAAATGCAACACAACACAATCTGACAGTAGACAATCATTGACAACGTAAATTGACATCATCAATGCGCATGCGGGTTATCAGCTGTAGTTTGTGTTGTGATAGGCAAACTTTTCTTACAAGAAATTTGAAAATATGAATTAAAATTCAATGTTAGACGTTATTACTTTATAAAGTACTAACATATTTATTTTATTTGCATTTATTTAAATTTTGTCTGTATAGTCAAAGATAAATTTAAATAAAAGTTATTTCTATTGTGAATTTAAGATGTAGGCAACCAATACAACGCAAATTGGCTATAACAACGCGCATGCGCGTTATCAGTGCGTGTAAATGCAATCAGCTGTAACTTGTATTAGGGTAGGCAACTTTTAATACAATTTGAAACAAATTTAATTAAAATTTGTTAAAAATTTTGATTTTCTTTTATAAAACGCTCAAATAATAAACAAAAAAAATGTTTTTGAACGTATTACATAATATTTTCAATAATAATTTATATTTTAAGTCATTTTTAGCGTTAATGTAAAATATTTAAATGTTAAATTTATTATTTACATATCAAAGATTTAACTGAATATGCGTAAAAATGTAATATTTAATTTATACGCAAGAAGCACTTAAAGTAAATGTACAAATCGCGAGTCATGCGCGCTCATACGACACATTCATATTTCTTGCATTCAAACGATTCATTCATCCGAATTGTGACAATCAAACGAAAAACTAACAACACCAGATATGTCATAATGTCATAATATTCATAATATACCACCGAATGAATCGAGTGAGTAAAAGTGTACGTTTTTCTGGCCATTATTCCGGTTGTATGCCAAACATAAAAGCATCAAGTTTTATTTTCGCATCATTTATTCATTGATGAAAAACGAAAAGCGTTTGGAAACGTAATGAAATCGAACGACATGAATAAACATTATGCATTCGCAGCGCTGGTGGGTCGTCGCTTTGCATAAATCCGCACAAATCAATAAACATTTAGCATATCATTAGTTGTGTAAATTGAATAAACGAATGTCACACGAAATTTTATGCCACAATGCGTAAAATTCGCATTTTAGTTTGTCGTGTTTTTCAACAAACCAAAATTTACATTTTTCATTTGTGTGTGTGTGAGTGTGTGACGAATTGATGTGCGTTTGGTTGCGACACGTTTTCTTCAGTATAGTTGCGGTTTAATAAATTAACATCATTAATTAAAATTCGACAATCACATCATCACAACGCGTCAAGTTGCATTCAAACACTGCGAAACTTTTGAGAGGTAAATCAAACTTATATCATATGATGAATAACTATTATATAAATAACTAAATAAATAAATAAATAAACAGCGTAATAGTAGCGACGGCGACGTGAGCGGTGAACTAAATAATCCGAAACACATTTTTTGTTTATGTTGTTTGTGTGTTGTTTGTCTTTTGTTTGTTTCGTTTTGTATTGAAGTGATGTTTTATTTACAAACAAATGAACATCGATCATTCACGCCGACTTGATGTTTACGTTCATCATTGATCAAGTTGGCGGCATCGTTGGTATTAAATTATTACGAATATTACGATAATCACGAAGTGCAATTAACGGCATAATCATATATTGAACTAAATTAAAATAAATACCAAGTAACTTCACTCATCTGAATTTAACAAACGCAAGATGCGAATTGTTGTGAAGGTTATGTTCGACGACCCTCACCCATTAATACGTTTTTTTTTCATTCGCGTTAAATATAGTTAAAGTCACTTAACACACAAATTAAATCTTCATGGTTTCTATTTGGATGTGATCGCGTTTACATTAGTTGCGTATTATAATTTTATCACATTTTATGAGCAATACCAATTTGGTGCATTTCTCGAATTGTTTATTGAATTAAAAGTAAGTCAGGGTGTTGTAATGCGTTTGTCGCTTAGCTGAATTTGGTGCGGTGTCACGTGCTCACATAACTTATACATTTAACTATTTGTTTAATGTTTTGTCAGTAATTGATTTATTTGGTTTGGCTTTACGTTGAATTGGTTTTTAATTGACATTAACATATTTTAGGTAAACGTGTGCGACGTGTGAGCATCTGTGAAGTTGTTAACTTGTCAAGTTTGGTTTTGTTCGGTTTTGTTTTGTTTTAAAGACCGATTGTCCACCAAATTTGTTTTTTTTTTTAACAAAGTGAGCGAGTGATCTTCAATTGTTTGTTGAATGCTAAGGTTGCTTTGATGTTGCTGTATGTTAGTCGTGTTTTGCGTTTGTTTTGAATTGTGTAGTACACAATGTCAATAGAAAATTAGTTTGATTTTGAATTTGTGCTAAGGTACAAGGTAGTTGTAATTAATCTTCTTCGGGATTTACAACGGCGCGGAAACGGAAGTAGTGATAACGATAAGGAAATGTGGTTTAGTTGTGGAAATGTCACTTGTTGAACTTTG
>JARJDS010016999.1:0-20106 GCA_030264155.1 Atheta pasadenae | reverse complement strand
TATCGATTTAAAACCTCGTTGTTGAGGTGTTTTTGCGCCAATTCAAGCACATTAAAATGGTGTAGCCAAGCAAAAATAACTCCCCAATATGTTCATCACTCTACCACCACCATTCAACCATACCACGAGCAGCTGAAGCGCCATATTTTTAAACTGTCTGTGCTTTTTATAGCAAAACTATTCATGACTAACGAGGTAAAATGATTGTCGAACATGAAAATCAATCCTTAAAAAATCCATAACTAAAAAAATTCACAAAAAAATATGTATGTTGGTTTTTTAAGAAAAAAAAATTAATAAGTATGCAACCTAACATACATAAAATTAAAAAAATAAATATTAACGTGAATATAAATTGATTAAAACGCCAAGTAAAGTTTATAATTATCAAGATTCGTTAACTCTTAATTTTAATTAGATCCAATCGATAATCCTATCCGCGGTTTTGACTCGTTCAAGCCTTTAATTACGTCTGCAATTCGTTAGTGACTAATTAAAACTCGTTAAAACTAGCGCTCGACACAACGTCGTGACATCGCACAACTTTATAACGCGACGTCACTCTCAACATACACACACACGCGCACGAATATCTCGGCTAATTAGTAATTAGTCGCGCACACGACGAACGGAAATACGGAAACGACAACTTCCGATTTGAGCATGGTTTACTCTTTGCAACTTCATTGATTCACATTATCACCTTAACAACTTAGTTAAAGCGTAAACTTTGTTTTTATTTGTTTTCAATGTTTTTGCTTACTAGATGGCGTAACTTGCAATAGTAATAGTAAAATTCTATTTATTTGATATCTAGTTTTGTGCCTTTTTGGAATTTAAATTCCAGTTGTGTCACTTGTCGAATCGTCGTTTTAATCCCGCAGGAATGCAATTTTTGCATTTGAACATTTTGTATTCATTCCGTATGCAGTACGTGCGTGATTTTACAATCTATACAGGATACTAAGCAAGAATTTACATTATTTGTACATTTACGAGTACATTTACATTTCAATTTAGATTTAGATTTAAATTTTACATTTACATTTTATAAATTCAGAGTTTTTGACTCGAGGGAACGAAATAAAATGCGAATTACAATCAAAGAAATACAAAAAGTTAACCTCAAAGGACTCATTTTGTACATTTCAATGAGGTTAAAGCGTATTCTGACTACTGGAATACAGGAATACCTGTTCTGAATACATTTGATATCAAGAGATCGAAATTTACATCTGATTGAAGTAAATACAAAGAAAATTCCAAGAAAAAAATTTAAAAAATCGTAGAAAATTAAATAAAATCTACTTTAATGTTAATTTCTCTATAATGTTAAAACAAAACTTTGATTTTTATATTTTTTTCTATTTAATTGCCTATTTTTTATACCTAAATTACTTAGAGTTAATTTTCTAAAGAACAAAGTAAATTTTTTTAATGCTAATTGGCTAATTACCATAGAATTTCACTTTAAATAAATATTTAAATCGTTTATAACATTTTGTTGCTTATAGTATGTTAGTAAGTAAATTTTAATCGTAGTATAATTAATTATAATTAATTAGTTTAGTGTTATTTAGTATTTTTTTCAGAGCTCGTTATTTCTAACAAAAAATGTTTGCCAAAAACTGCCACACACCGTAATTTGTTTATAACTTTTAAACTGACAAAGATAAAAATACAAACTAAAATTTATATAAAAGTTAATAAAACCCTTTACAACTTTAGTTTAGATATATTTTTTGTTAAAAATGTTAATCATAAAGATTTTTAAAGTTAAAGTTGTAATTTGTTTGAAGCTTAATATCTTTACGTCTAGAAATAGTTTCATTTTGTAAATTGTTTATATCTTGTAAACAAATGAAGATAAAACCATAAACTAAAAAATTCTAAGAGTTAATTAAATTCTTTAAAACTTTTGTTTAAATAATTTTTTTGTTAAAAATGTTTATCATAAAGATTTCTTAAGTTAAAGTTAGTATTAGTTTGAAAGCAGTATTATTTTATCTACAAAAACGAGAATTTTTACTTTGTTAATAATTTCTAAATTAACAATAATAAAAACATAAACTAAAAAGATTCTGATAGATAATTAAATTTTCTATAAGAACAAACTAACTAATTTATGATTAAATTTTTTTATCGTATAGATTTTTCAAGTTAAAGTTAGAATTAATGTGAATCTTGCATTTCTACTAAAAAAACCTATTTTTTCAATTTGTTTATAACTTTTTACCTAAATAAAATAAAAATATACCTTAAAATGTTATTAGAAGATAATAAAATTTTCTACAACTTTTGTTTAAACAATTTTTCAGTTCAAAATGTTTTTCCTATGCATTTTTTACTTCAAAATCAGAATTAGTTTTAACTACCAATACAACTAACAAAACCTAAAAACGTAACGTTTTAATTTGTTTATAACTTTTAATCTAATAAAGTTAAAAATATCCCCTAAAAATTTCCTAAAAGTTAATTAAATTTCCCGCATTCTCATGTAAACAATTTTTATCTAAAAAATTCTAATCATAGTGATATTTTAATTTAAAATTGTCATTATAAAAAAATTGACCAAAGTTTAGCATCAGAAATTAAAAAAAAGTGTTCTACCTTTTATACCTCTTCCAAATTTATAATCTATAATATTAATTACAAAAGTAATTACATCCACAAATAAATGCTTTCCGACTTTCTTTCCAATTATCCTTTTCATCCATTCCGGATCACCGTGCTTGCCAAGTTCTTGACTTGCCAAATATCCAACCAACCAATTCATCAACTCATCAACTCACAGCACACAACCAGCCAGTAATTCTTCATTCCGCCATTAACTCAAGCAACCCCAGGAACTAAACTCCGTCTGCGACTTCACCAATCACCAATGCCACCAATTAGACTCCACAAACTCGATGAAACTTAATGAAACATTACGAACTCGCCCAAACTATTTCACTCAACACTTTTAACTCGAAGCCAACAAATCAGCATAATCACCATAATCACTAATTAACCACACACACAGACAATAAACTTCCAACCAACTTAAATTATTACATTACTAAACCTAACATAACATAACCTAAAACTTAGATATAACTCAATTAAAATTAAATCAATTTATCAACTTAAGACAATTAAGAAGTTAAAATTAATTATTTTATATTAGGAATTAATTGAATTCATGTATTAATTAAGTTAAGTTAAGTTAGGTGAGCAAAAAAAAATTTAATGTTAACCTACCATCATGCGAATCATAAAGATAAATAATCTTATTCCATCCGTAATACTTGACGGTATCAATGATAGCTTGATGATACTCAGGCCGCATTGAAATCGCATAGTCAATGAACCCTGACGATGGTGCGAGTACTTTTTCCGGAAACCATGGCGTCACAAAGGGGATTTGGAACGTGTTGCTGTACGAGTGCAACGTGTCGAACGAGTCGGGTGATACCGCCCCCAACATACTGTAGACTCCTCTTGAGAATTGATTACAGACTGAAAAAATTAACACTTATTAGTTTTGAGGTGTTAATCAGAGCGGGTTAAAAACAATCACGACTTAATAATTATGATAATTTATCATAATTATCATAAGTTATGATAATGTTTATTTCACACTTTAGATTAGTTACACAGGGTTACACAGTTTAGTTCGAAAGCACAAAACAGAATGACGAAAAGTTAATTGTAAGGTTAGAAAACTTGAGACGTAAAGATAGAGTGAGACCACGAGTGACACATTGGCAAATATCAAGTGGGCGCGATGAGTATTGCCTTATATGGTCATATCGCAGGGGCTCACGACAACATGCATCACGTAGGCCACCTGCGATTTACAGCACGTAAGAATTAGGGTGGCGGAGTGACGCATAAAAAAACACAAACACAACATCAGAAACGTTGACTAAAGACTAAAAACCAAAAACACAAATTACGAATTACAAAATTTCAACACTAGATGGCGCTACATTTTTTTTAAATTAAAATTTTCTTCATAAAAAAATTAATAAAACTTTATACACTTTATATGACTTGATGAAACTTAAAAACTTATTCATTGCATTTTGGCGTCGCGTTGTCGACGTTTACCAACTTTGGTTTAATTACGCCGCGCTGTCGAAAAGGGCAGGTTGTGGAAAAAGTTGAAATGCTGGAAAGTTTCCAGTCGGAAAATTGCATAAGTGACGCCTGACGCTTGCGAATACTTGGTGTGAGTGTTTTCATTGCGTTCATATTCGAGAATTGAAAGATTGAAAGTTGGGAGGTTATAATTACTCTTGCACGCTCTAATAATTTTTGTGTTGTGAACGTTTCACTTTAAATTTCCACTCAGGTTGTTGACATTTCAAATTTTTAATATTAAACCTTAAATTTTGATTTTTTAGTTAAAAAAATTTACTTAAATAAATCCGGACCTGGATTATGTAAAATATAAGTTGCACATGGTGTAATTTATGGCAATTAGCATATAAATCTTTGCTACAAATCAGAATTGTGTTTTATTATAATTTATAACCTAATCGCGATTTTTTTTAACTTAAAGGTTAATTTTTTTTAGGTTAAGGTTTTAGGTTAAGTTTTTTAAAATTTTAGAGTGTTAATGAGTGTAAACTCCAATGTGTTTATCCTAAAATGTAGTAAAGTGAGGAAAACACCTTTTCCCGACTTCCTCCTTCCGTTTTGGCGCAATTCTGCACGCCGGCAAGCCGTGCTGCGTCGTGTTGTGTTTTCGCGTGTGCGTGGCGGGGTGCGTCGGTGGGGTGGTGTGATTTATGACACATTAGCGCAATAGGTTTTTGCTCGGGCACGTTTTCACCTCACCGGAAACGCTTTGGTCGGCGTTTTTCCCAAACCAAAAGAGTAATTTCCTTCGCAAAACCAAAAAAAGGAGATAAAACTTTTCATTTCGGAGTAAAATTTTTCATTACACACCCACAAAGTTATTATTATTTTTAAAAAAATTTAAAATAAAAGAATTTTTTTGCAAAAAAGTGTTTTGACCACTAGCGCCATCTGTGTGCGAGTGCCAGAACTAAGATTAACCAAATTTGTTTTGGGTGTGTTTTTGTTTTAATTTTTAATTCAAATCCAACTCTGTGTGTGCGAGAATGAATTATGCATCGAATAAATCCCTGCCGAGCGCTTATTTTAAATCACGAAAAGATAAGAACTGTGTTTTTCCCATGACGCTGCAGAGAACGACGTTAGTGTTTAATTCTGTTTCTTGTAGTTGGGGGTTGTGGTTAAACTTGTACGCGGTTTGTGTGCAAAATCGATTATTATGCAATGTGTGTAATATGTTCGTATGCAACCCAAATACCAACGACAACAATAAAACGTATGAAATGGTGTATGAAACAATGAAAAATTACATGAAACATTGAGAATTTATGACTGTTTCACAAATCATAATTATAAAACAATCAATTATATTGCGTTTCACGTTTGACAATGTGCACAACATGTTGTTGCACGTTGCTGCTTGCACACGCAGTGCTTTTGTTGCTTTAAAATTCTTGTAATGCCGTAATTTACATACGAAGAAATCAAGATTAATGTTTGTTGAAATTTTAATGTGGGCAATACACAATACAACACACTATATGATTAGTTTTGTTTAAATTTTGTTGATAAAACTGGTAAGTTAAAACTTAAAATTATTAGGAAATAAGTGTCAAGTTTACAATGTAATTACTACAAAAATAATTAATATTTTTTAATTTTGTTTTAAGGAGGTTAAAGATTAGTTCAATGAGAAGTTATTTTAAAAATGTTGTGGTTTTATACAGAGTGATGCAAGAATTATTAATAAAAATGTAGAGAAAAACAAAATTTAAGTAAATTTTTTTTGGTGGAGTAAATACAAAGTTTAATTAGTAATTACGTGAGAAATAATTAATTTTTACGTTTTGTTTAAACAACTTGATTGAATGGTTATTTGAGAATATATTTTGGAAGTTTAAGAATTTTATACAAAGCGATTCAAGAATTATGAATAAAAATATTAAATATAACACATTTTAATTTTAAAAAAATGTGGTTAAAAAATGTTAAACTTTAATTACCAATAACTTTAAAAATAATTGAAATTTTTAAGTTTTGTAAAAACAGATTTAAAGTTTAGTTACATGAGAAGATATTTTTAAAATTTTAGATTTTTATACTGTGTGATTCAAGAATTATCAACAAAATTGTAAAATAAAACAAAGTTGAAGTTATGCATTATGTTGCAAAATTAATATTGACTAATAATTATTTACGTCAAAACTAATAAAGATATTTAACTTTTATTAAAACTTAGTTAAAGATTAGTTATATAAAAAGTTATATTAAAAATTTGATGATGATATACTGAGTGATTCAAAAACTATCAATAAAAAACTAAAATAAAACCAAATTAACCAAAAATGCAATTCATAACATAAAAACTTAACTTTAATCATTAATTACGCCTTTAGTAAATAAAATATTTAACTTTTGATAAAACACACTAATAAATTCGTTATTTATTTTCTTATTTCAACGTTTAAAAGTTACCTATAGATGTCACTACTCGTAAAATATTTAAAATACTAAAAAATTCTTTTCAACGTAAAAAAAAAACTTGAAGCTTGATTTACACTTTTGCCTAAGTGCTTCAGGCTGTCGCATGAGTGACTATGTGCCGCCAAATTGAAATAGAAGAAAATCACAAGAACGCCACCAAAGTTTCCACCCGGAAAAGTTTTACAATCACGCTTGGAAGTTAAGCTCGTCAAGTCGCAAAAGTTTTGGTTAAAGTTTTAGTAGTTACTTGCTTTTATTCACTTTTTTTATTGAATAGCGTGTAAATTAAGTTGCCTACACTGAAAATCTTTAACCTAAAAACACATATTGTAAATTTACAATAAATAACAATAATTATGAAGTAAATCATAATTATTATAGTTATCAAGACGTAAATGTCAAGTTAAAACTTTAAATTTTGCTTTTTCTCTCGAGGGTTGAGGGTTGACAGAGTCGACATACTTGGAAAAGTTTAATATCAAAACTTTTACGACGCTCGTCAGTCACATGTCGTGCACAATATGTGCAATTCGTGCATTTCATACTCCTCGCAAGGATAAAATTCTATGAACGCCGAGCGAGAATAATGAAAATGCGCGGAAAGGGAATGAAAAGAAAAAGAAATCACATCCGACGAGTAGATGGAGGACGAGTAAAATCGTAAATTCAATGAAGCACGAAAAGCGTTGGATGTTGAAAGTTGGAAGGAATCTCTTGCATTGGGTGCTAATGGCTTCCCGGCTTTGCTGTGTCCCTTTTGCAAGCGTGGTGGCCTTCTTTTTGTGTTTCGTGTAGAATCAAACGTAATGCGATGGGACAATCCCACAATCGCTTTGTGACTTCGCGTTAACAATAGGGCGAGAAAGAAAAATAGCGAATAATATCGATAGATGATATCAGCGTTGGATGTAACATAACAATAAGAGACACACGCTATTGAAATGTTAATGATTAACCTTAATAATCGTAGCAAAATAGAAATAACAAAAAAATAATAACAATAAAATTGTTTTTATCAACGCTGTTTTACTGATTTTTGTTGATAGTTTTTGTATCACTCAGTATAAAATCATCAAATTTTTAAAATAATTATTTGAATAACTGATCTATAACCTAGTTCAAACAAAAGTTAAATATATTTAATAGTTTTGTTGTTATTAACAATTAAAGTTTACATTTAATTTTATCAAATTATTTTTTTACAAAAATTTGGTTTTCTTGATGTTTTTATCTGTAACATTTGAATCACTCAGTATAAAATTATCAAATTTTCAAAATAATTAGTTGAATAATTAGCCTTTAACGTAGTTTAAACAAAAGTTTCATATCTTAATTACTTTTATCGTAATTAATAATTAAACTTAATACTTAATTTTATCCCAATTATTTTTCACCAATTGATTGCTTTATTTTACATTTTTATCAATAACTTTTGAACCACTCAGTATAAACTTCTTAAATTTTGAATTTACAACCACAAATAACCATTCTATAACCCTGTATTTAGCAAACTTAAATATCTTAATTACTTCACCCTTAATTAATTATTAAACTAAAAATGTAGTAACCAACGCCATCTATACTAAAATAGCCTTTCAACAAACATTAAAACTTCTTAATACAAAAAACCTACTATTAAAAAAACTAAAAATCAACCCTATATACGTCAATTCACCTTATTTTCATACCCAAAACCTTAAAAACTATCCAGTTTACATTTACACCCCTTATACTTACTTAGTCTTGACAGCTTGAACGCATCCGCCGTGTTGATGACATCCACGTACGCCTGCAGCTCAATTCTTCGCCCCGTTGCATTCTGATTGTGGTTGAGCATAGCAAACTTGAACGCCGTCTGCACTTCATCGGTGCCTTGTTCGAAGATTGCACCTAAAAAATCATCAAAACTATAAATATCATAAAAACCATAAACCCCCACTGCAAAATAACACCCACAATAATCAATTCATCGCTTAATTAAATTCCACTTAAGACTTTTCGTTCATAATTTTCCTATTTTACTTCGTTGCCATATTTTTCCTTGATTTACGACCTGCGACGCCGACTGTGAGTCGTAAAATGTCGTCAAACTAGCGCACAACTAGCGCGACAAACTGCTGAACTATAGAAATATCACGCCCTGGGGCTACTACAACGGTCAAACTGTCAAAAGCGACTTCATTATGGCTGACATTATTCGCTTTAACAACTAAATTATCGTGGCAGGGCTGCACAAACGTATATTTAAGTATTTACAAGCAATTTTAACCAGAATTTAATGAAATTTACAGTTTTTGTGGTTATAACACCCAACGCCATCTAGTAGCCAAGTCATAAATCAACAACTAAAACTGTAAAACACAAATAACAACTTTATATATTGTTTTTAAGACTTTTAAACGTTAAATTTATTATTTTTCATTAAAAATATGAGTTTGTTGTGTTATGCACTAGATGGCGCTACTTGCGTCATGTATGAATAAACATCGCTATGGAATTAATAAAAAACAATTTAAACGCATAGTATTCCATGTCGTTGGAGAAACTTTCGTCGTAAAAACGTAAAAAGATCCACCAAACAAAATAGAAAACTCGAAATAAATGTTGGAAGTACGAAAAGGAAAAAAAACAGCGAAAAACGTAAAAAGTAACAGTCGAAAACCGGCCGCGGATTTATAAAGAATCAGCGTGGCGTGACGACGCGCAGGATGATGGTGGAGGGTTGGGATGGGGGCGGTGGCACACTGACTGGGAAACTGAAGGAAAAAGAGAGGACGAAGCAACAACACAAACTACACACAGAAAAAAAAACGAAGTTGTCGTGCAGCTTTGTAGCTTTACGAGTTTTTCGCTTCGCACAACGGGTTGCCTTCTAGCTCCGTCATTCTTTTGTTTTTCTCCACGGCGACGTCGACGACGAGGCGTAATTTTAATGTGCTTTTTGTATAACTTTTATTGGTGTTATTATCTCTTTGGGAATAGGAGTATACGCACTGAAGAACGAAACGCAAAAAAAAACGCAAAAAAAAACAAAGGACGGTTTATATTACATTGAAATAATAATATTAAATAACAACTTGGGAGAAACAATTTTTAACATATTTTAACAATTTCAACCCTTCATATTTTGTTTTCACGAATTTTTAAATTAAAAACAAGTAGTGCCCTCTAGTGGTGGAATTTATCATTAATAACTTTTACTTTTAACTTTTGACTTTTAACATAGGCAACTAAACACACAAAAACCAATAGGTATTATAAAACAAAAATGACTCGTACTTTCTTTGTTAGGTGTGTTTTGTTTTGTTTTATTTGCTGTTTGATGTGAATTGTGAATTTTACGCTAAACGTGTAAATGAGTACGTGTATGCGTTGTATGATGTTTGACGGAGGGGGGAGGGGGGCGCACAACAGCTGTCACAGCGTTATCGGCTCGCCAACATCGGAAAAGCCGGCAACACGCAGCACGCGATCGACCACTGAAGTTCGAGGTAAACGCCGCTATGCAACCCAACATGCAATCTACTCTGCATAAATTCAGTGTTGCTGCTGTTGTTGTTTCATGTTCATGTTTTATTGTGTGTGCAAGAGTGAGTGTGTGCACTGCAGTGCAGTTTTCGTCCGGTGCATGTGAGCACCATTGCATTTAATGAACTGCCACACTCATAATCAGCCGCCGCGTCGTGGTGGATGCAATAGAACTGTATGAAGGAGGTGGTGGTGGCATCCAAAACGGAAAACTTCACTCGTGACAAGTGAAACGTAATGAAAATAAAAATTGCAACGTTTAAAAACTGCAATAAACTGCAATAATGTGAAATTTATGAATTTATGAATTTGTAACCTAACCTAACTTCCCGGAATTAATACTGAAATATTTGTGTTAGAATAATTGAGTTAAGTATTTGAAAATGCGAGGACAGTAAACGGATGTGTGATTATTATGCGCATGCGATGCGGTGAATGAGAACATGAATAACTTATTTTATGTTTCTTCGCTTAGTAGTGACAAGTAGCGCCATCTATTATAGAAAACATAAACTAACAATAAAATTTAGTGAGTTTTGTAATTTATTTAGTGTTTTTCACTCAGTAGTAACTTAATTGTGAGGTTTTAGTTACTTTTTTGGGGCTAATTTAATTTTGCGCGTAGCGCCATCTAACGGATAATAGTCAAACTAACACCTACAACCGTTATCTCTTAATTTCTTAACGTTTCACAACTCATTTTAAGGTTATGACCTAAATATTTACTACCCCAAACCCAAAATTTCATGTTTTTGTTGATTTTTCAATGTTTTTTTAAAATTTGTTGCTGATATTAGTAGGTTTTCTTACTTTTTAGTGAATTATCTAATAACTTACACTATAATTTATCGTTTTCAGTTCTATTTGTGTGTAGTGTACACTTTGTTTGTTGTTTTTCGTAGTGTTTTAGATTGAAATTAGCCCCAGTTTGTCGTGGAAAGCAATTGTTGTAAATTGCTATTACTCGAATTGTTCGCCAGTTTGACGATGGTCGTTTGGCTGCGTTTGTTTTACTTTCGCCATGCTCGTCGTTTATCCAGACCTCTGTGCTGTTAGTCTTTTCGGCTCGCTTTAATGTAATTTATCTTCATTGTACTGTCCTGCCGGTGTGCGCGCAAGACGGTGGATGTAATAAAGCTTAACGTTTCGCGCGGTAATAAAGAGAACGCAGGCGAAGGAGGCAGGGTTTTTCCACTTCCTGCTTCACTTCGTTTTATTGGTTTGGTGTTGTTTTATTTTATTTTAAATTTATCATCATACGAAACTCTCCAAACTCGAGACCAAAATCAATTACAAAGTTATACAACAAAAAAATTTGCAAAATTAAATTTCAAAAAATATTGTTACTTATTGACAGTAAATGTCGCCCGCAGTTATTCTAATTTATTGAGTGATTATTATAGTTTATAACTGTCAGTTACGTAAAGTTATCGTCGTGTGGCGGTTTTGTACATTTTATCGCGTTTTGAGCGTTTTACGTCTTAACATTCCCACAGTTTTATTTCCTTGGTTTTACTATCGGCGAGGAAGACTCATTACGATCACAAAACGACGAATGCAGCATTTGTTTCTGTGTGCAAGAATAAAGCTTTTACGTCTTTTCGCTATAAACCACAAAAACTAATTTTATTGTTAAATTCATTTCTTTTGTTTTACGCCAAGAACTTTATAATAATAATAATAATAATAATAACAACAAATTATTTGTAGGTACGCGTATTCGAAAACAAAAAATTATAATTTGAATTATGCCACAAGTTAAAACAATAATTTACACTTTATGCAACCCAAACGACACCGAGCAACACGAAACCGTGTCAGATAAATTAAATGATGCAACACCGTGGTATGTTTATGTTTTACACCGCGTGTGGTAGTCGTAAAATGTACAATTTATGCAATTTATGCATTACTACAACTACAATTTTAGAACTTTAAATACAAAAAAATCAAAACTAACGCCATCTATCGTCAAACTTTACTACCATTTGTTAACTTAAAAAACGTTTTTTTTTCTAATTTAAATTTTTTAGAAGAATAATGTTAACGTCCTGTATATATAAAAAATAAATTTATTTCTTCACGTCTTCATTTTCATGCGTAATGTGACAATATGGCAACGTCGCAATCGCAATGGAAATATAGTAATATTCCGGAATATAATATCCTGTCTGCGTGCAGACGAAGAGACGAAGATCGTGCTCGAGTGTTGATATATTCGTGCGATTTACCATCCAACCCCTAACACACAACGACCCTTTGGACCCTACGGTCCTTTATTATCGTCTTGACGCCTTCGAGAATGTCCAACAAACGAAATCTACTTAAAGGTTGCACTTACAACTAGTTGTAACCTAACAGGTTATGTTATAACAAAATATACAATGCGTTTAAGGAAATATTATAAATTTCATTGTAAGTAGCAAGTGACGCCATCTAGTTGCGTTATCACTAGTTACGGTAGATTGGTGGTAAAATTTATTTTTATTTTATAAACCAAAATAAAGAAATATAAAGTCACAATGAGTATATAAGTATAACTATGTGATCCGAATGTGAAAATTACAGAAAAATCCTCGAAAAAAGAGAAAAAAATAGGAAAAGACCTGTGTGTATGTGCGGTGTGTACCAGATTGTCTTTGGAGATTTTTTTTTTGGATTTACCTTAGGGGTGAAGTGCGAAAACAGCAACGCCAGCAAAAGAAAATCGCAAAGCTCTAGTCTTTTGCTGTTAAGTCACCGTAGCACCCCTAGTACCGACGGCTCATGTTTGCGCACATGATATAAAACTATATTATACGACAACGAACGTGAGAAGTGCGTTTCACGTCTTCTATACGAATCCTGAATCCTTTTTACCTTACAAAGCAACACAAAAACAAACAAAAACAAAAACAAAACAAAAGATTAACGTCATATATTTTGTTTTTTTTTCTTTGTTTTTAATGCAATTTAATGTAGTGTTATGTACAGTTGGTTGCCTAACAAACATTTTTTAGCTACTAATATCTTGTGGTGATTGTGATGATGCTGATGTGGCGTAAACATTAATCGTCTCGTCATCAGTAACAAATCGTTCATATACTCTGCACCACATTCGAAAAGTTTAGTTTCCGGTTTGCGCGTTTCTATCGAGTAAAGTTTTGCACCCGAACGACTGGTGGTGGTGGTGGTGGCTTTGGGTTTCTCTGGTCGTCGGCCAGATTTTCCCGCTGAGGTTTCCCGCTCGTCATAGCTAGGCAACCAACTTCCCTTACCCCCTTCCCTTCAACCCCCCATACGCCGTATAATATATCTGTCTATTTTCTCATCTCCCTTTACGTTTCTCTTCAATTCCCTTGTTTCCTTTGCTTCTTTCTCAACTACTACAATTCACAAGAAGGAAGGTCCTAGTAATAGGTACTAGTCTTAGTTTTAGTCCTAGTTCATTGCTTCCTTGCAGGAATATACTCTATAAATCTATAGAGTCATACAGTCTTTGTTCATTTCAGTTTCCTCAATAACTTTACGTTTAAGGTTATGTTTTGCTTTTAAGCTTTTCAGCATGTCAACGTTGGAAGCTTTCAACCACTCTCAACAGAGATGTGTTGGACGACGTTTTGCAATGTAGAAAATGTGTTAAAATGTGAGCGAGAGTGTAACCATGGTGAATTGAGAATGACGAGAGAAAGGGCGAGAGAGGTGAAGTGGTTGCCTACGTACCCAGTAGCAGTAAGCCAAAGCACAGGAGCGTGTTTTGTGTGTGCGTTCTCTCGTTGTGTATTGATTTTGGATGTTGGAACTTTCGCATGTTGTGTGTGCACATACATATCAACTGAACAGAGTAACATGGTAACAAAACAGTGCATGCTTGGATAAAACGAGAGGGTTGAAGCAGCGGTGAAGCGTTTATAGAGATCGAACCTCTTTTAAAACGCGTCAAAAGCGCCAGAACAAAAAATATCTCGGGGATGAAATGATAATCTCCGAGAAACACCCGGATACAAATTTGGAAACAAACAAAACAAAAATTTTCTAAAAATTAAGGAATTTTTTTAAATTTTTTTATTTTTATTTTTACCATAATTTGCATTTAAAACAACGCAACACTTTAGTTTTAAAATGTCGCGTGTTATGTTATGTTATTGCATGTTTGGGCAAAATTAAAAAACCCATATTTTATTATAATTATTTTTCATTTGAAAATTTATGCGTTTGATTGTAATTAATACTGCTAATACGTATACGCGTTATTAAAATGAAAGTACAGCATTATATTTTATTACAGTACATTGTTTTGATCCAAACCGATTGTGTTAAATAATAATTTTTTTATGTTTTACGTTTTTTACCGTGTGGCGACATCTATTATCAAAAAGATTAACTTTTATTTCTGTTGGTATTATAGTAATATATCATTTGTTTGTTTTTGTTTGGTTTCCGTTTATTGTGCTTTGCTTTGTTTTGTTTTGTTTTTGTTTGTTTGTTACCGTCAGTTTTATGTGTTTTGTTTGTCATTTGTTTTGATGTGTTAAGTGATCAAAATCTAGTTAGTTGTTTACCAACTTGTTACGTGTTTGCATTTGTTTATTGTGTGTGTGTGAACTTTGCACATACTTCACATACTTCATATTCACCCTGTCGTCCTTAATTCTTTATCCTTTAATGCTTCATCCTTCAATACATTTTCTTTACTTCTTTACATTGCCTCGGTGGTGCTTTGTAGCTTACACGCTTTGCTTGAAGTTAACTCGTTGAAAAATCATTGTCTTCGATTAGTTTGCACTCGAAGAAGCAAGCGCGGGGAGTGGGGCGGCGCCCTTGTTTCGGATTTCGGCACGAAACGCTCCTAATGGTCGAGGATACAGCGCTTATAAAAGTTAAGTGCGATAAACTTGAAAAGGATAAGCCGAGCGTGGAAAGAGTGACGATTAAAGAAAACACGAACGATACAACACAAAGCCAGGGTGCTGTGTGTGGTAGTTGGTGTGTTGTAAATGTTGAGAAGATGCGATAGAGAAAGAAAGATGGCGCGTTTTCATGGAGGGTAGTCGGTTGTTATAATCGGGTTGCGAATGTTGCGAATGTCGCGAGTTGCGGTCACAATGCCAGGCACGCATGAACGATCTGCTAAATGAATGCATTCAACAACCAACATGAGTTTATGATAACGAGAATGTCATTTGGGTTGATATCATCTTAGATTTTATCATTTAAGTTTATGTACTTGGGTTTCTACTACGCTAAATAAGGTTTTGTTATATATATACAGTGAGTATATATAGTGGGATGTATATATATATTAAACATATTAAAGAATGAGTAATGTTGGTTGCATATAGTGTACAACAATGTAAGCTCGCAGTGGTACTAATTCAAGTTTAGGAATACTATCTATAAATTGTTCAACTTTAATTATTAAAATAAAATATTTCAAAAATTATTTAAGGGTTGAATGTAATTACATGTTAAATATTGACTATTTAAGTATAGAAAAAAATTAAAAACACAAAATCTGGATAATATATAAGACAGATTATCCACAATTTACTGAAACGTGTTTGAAAAAGCGACAAAAAGAAACCAATAACTTTAAAACGCAAAATAAAATATTTAAAGACCGAAATAAGGGTTGATTTTTATACAACAATTAAAAACAACTCTTTAACTATATATTAAAATTATAAAAACTAAAATTAGTAAATTATTTAAAGAATTATAATCAAAATTCGCTGACGTGTTTTTCATCAAACAAACTAAACATTTCTCAACTTTAAGGGCTAAAATAAAATATTCTGGGGATGATTTAAGGGTTGAACATAGTAATAATGGAAAAACCAAGATTTAAACTATAAAATAAAAATTCATAACCTATAATTAGTAACTTATGTAAAAAAATATAGGCAAATTTCTTACAAATGTCCACAAAAATACAAAAAAATTGAAAACCAACCGAAAATATTTTCTAAAAACGATCACGTGCAAAGAATCACTTTTAAGATTTCAATTCTATATTTATTCACTATTTGACGACTAAAACAACTAAAACACAAATTGACGATACAACAAAGAATGAAGTATAGAAGCAAAGAACAGAAGACAAAGCAATGATACGATATACCTTTACTACTTACGAGCCAATAAAACTTTACAAATGTCTTCCTAACATGAATAAGCTTTTTACTTTGAGCATTTGCTACTTTTGTTTTTGCTTTATACTTTTGCATATTTCACGATACATATTTTGACATTAGACTATTCCGTATTTTCTCTACAATTCCCGGAATTCACGAATAAATATCAATCAACAAGAATTCACCAAAAACAAAACAAAAACAAAGGAAAACAAAACAAAAGAAACAATTGTGTGATATTCTAGAGTTGGCTTTGCTTTACAAACAAAAAAATCAGTTTCGTATTTGTTTGTTTTAGCGTGTTTTGTTTTTATGTTTTAGTGTTTGAAGCAAAAATATTTTCTAAATTGCAATTTCCTGCCACTTTGCCTCCACTTTTCTGATAGTTTCTGCCGTTGGCAGGAAAAAGTCGAACAACGAAATTTTAGGTTAGAATGCGCACGACCCACCCCCATCCCCCTTCGTTGCTTTCCCCGCTTGTTGTCTATTGAATTACTGCGCTCGTACCACTATCGCGTATCAAATCCACTTTACTCGCGTCTATTTTCCACGCTGCACATGCACACATCATGCCGAGACGCTGAAAAACTTACTATACATGACATGTGTGTGTGCGGGGGTAAAACTCACCAAGCCGGAAAACCAAGAATAAAAGATGGTATCTCGATAAAATACACGAATATTGTGTTTTGTGTGCTTGAAACTTTAAACTACAAAACTACAAAAGTTTATCGCTTATTTTAGCGAATAAATAATATTGGTAAGCTAAATATCCGATTTTAACCCTAATTTTAATTGATTAGTTATTGAGTTTTAACGAATTAGTTTTCGATTGAACCAAATTGTTGAAAATTGTATTGACTTGAATGAAAATAAAATAAAGTTGTTCGTATTTTCACATTTTGCTTCGTTTCAATGGGAAAGTACACGAAAAAAAGGAAAGTAAAAAGAAATTGAAGCTTTTAGGAGATTATCCAGTCTGTAAAAGGACATCTGGACACAAACTTGTATAAAAGGGTTTTCCAATGAAGTGAATTAAATGATTAAATTGAGTTTTTTTTATTTTTTTGCTACTTTTTGATATTTTTGTGAATATGAACTTTAAATGCTAAAATAAAATATTTGGGGGTTGATTTAAGGGTTGGTTTTAATTTTAAGGTAAAGGGTAAGTGGTTGGCTTCTAAATAAAATTTATAAAATTATAATTAGTAAATTTAGTAAAAAGATATGGTAAAATTTCTATCGGGGTGTATTTTTAAAAAAATTTAATACATTTATCAACTTTGAGTGTATAAATAAAATATTTAGGGGATGAATTAAAGGTTAATTTAAGTTATAATTGAAAGATTAACTCTTTGGTTACTAGATAAAATTACAAAAACTAAAATTAATTAATTTAGTAAATAAATATGACAAATTTTCTAACAAGTGCAATAAATATTGCTAGGTAGCTAAACGTGAAAAATTTACAAAAAATCAAAAATTTTAAACTTCTAATAAAAATATCAAAAAATGTTTCTAACGAAAGTTGTACCCAATAAACTAATTAACATTTTGCACTAAAAACATTTTAAATAAAACCAACCCCCTTTCTTAAAACTGACTATAAAGTTACTAAAACTTTTCAGAAAACAATGTTTAAAAGTTAAAACATAAAATACTCATAACTGACGTCCTGTATTAATAACAACTCATTCCCTTTGTTTTAATAGTAGTTCGGAATAGTTATTTTTTGTGAAAAACTCACAATTCACGCCCGTTTTGTTCCGCGAAATGTAGAACGACTGTCCTCAATGTACTAATGGCCGTGTGCGAATGTAAAAGCGCTGATCGTTAATTAAAAACTCATCGTGTGCGCTTATCCATTATTAGGACACTCGGCAGGCCGCCTTTAGCCGCCTCCTCGCCAGCCAGCCGGCGGTTAGCCGGCCGGGCTCGTCGTCGGGCCCCGGTAATAAAAACAAAACGCGCGCGCCACACCGCACATAACCTTTCACTGTGAACGAACGAGCCGCATCACTCCCCAAAGGACTTTGGGGACACCACCGCCACAGTATCACAGAGAAAATATCAAAAACTTACTCGAAGAAGGAGTGGTGCTCACCGCGCTTTGAACTGAACACACGTCGAACGAAACAAAGACACATCAGCATGCACAACGCCGCCGCACGTTAATTATCTTCTTAATTATCAGTACACTGTCGTTGGAATTTTCACAGGACGCACACCAAAACGCACACAAAATAGTGACTGACGTCTTAGTTGGCCGTGGACGACAAAACAAAACAAACCAAACGAACCAAACTCACACTGTATTGAAATAGTAGGCTGTTGTTTGGAAAAAAACAAATGAAACAAAATTTAACATCGAGTCGAGTTAATTCGTCGAAATAAACAAAGATGGCCTGTCCATAGTGACGATTAGGTTGCAGACCATACAGAACATCAAATCAAGTAACAGTGTAACAGTGATTGTTTCCGATTGTAATGGACCCAATCAATAAATAATTTGATGTTTAAATTAACCAACTCACCCAATGGTATCTTCTCAGCGCTGGCATCGATCGCTGGCACGGCGCTTGCCGCGAGCACGAGAAGCGTCGCAACGCAACGGCACGCAACGCTCATGGCCGCTTTGCACTCGCAGCCTCTCTCTGCCACTGTGCGCGCCGGCACGCTATGGACCAGCAGGCAGAAGAAGGGCGGCGGCGGCGACCCCTGGCGGTTGTTGCAGATAAGGGATGTTGACAACGCAAGCGCACACTGAGCCTTCACAGCATCTCTCACAATCACAAAAACAAAGGAACGGCGCACAAGAGGATTTTTATAATTTGAGGTTAGTTTTTCTCAATTTAAAACTGAAACAAATTAGTGTTTTGTTGTTTAGGTTGATATTTGATAGATTTTAATGATTATCAACCGAATGTCAAACGTCGACTGCTTCTCACGTTTTTGGTTGGCCTTTGGGAGTCCTGTTCGTCCTTTTTGTGTTTTCGTTCCGCGTGCGGCGCATTCCCAGCCGATACGTGCCTCCCTCACGTGCTGTTTTGCATTTAGCGGTGGTTCAAATTGTAGTTTACGAATCGCGTATCACGATGTCATATTTCAAAATTTTCATAATGTATATTCAGTTGCCTACAGCCAACGACAAACACAAATATTTGTTTTCGCATTAATGCATTGTTTGGTGGTTGATTTATTTATTTTTATTAATTTTAAATTATTTCTGATTATTTTTAATTGTTTAATTGACAATATTACGTTTTATTTATTAGTTTTTTAAAATTATTATTATTAACTACGAGTATAACAAGTTGCATACGTTAAATGGTCATATGTTCTATGTCAAAATTAATGTCAAAACATAAAACAAGTTGGCGTTGCAACAACGTGAAATTAGTGAAAACAAGAACATGTCTTTTGTTTATTCTTTAATAGTTTTTTGGTTATACGCTGATAACACGCGATACTTTTAGTCTATAATATAATGTGTAAGTGGTTGGTGATGGTGAGGAGTTGCTGAGTGAGATAATGATACGTTATCGCCGGCATTGGTGTTATTTACTACTCAGGACGCGTGCCTCGATAGAATTTAATAACGATGCGTGTATGTTGGACGTTGTACAAGTATGTGGTGGTGAGTGGCGGTGTGTGGTGTTCAGTGGAGCAGCAAGACGGCGCACTGTGTGTTGAATCGCGACCTACGCGGCCAAACGGTCGAAAAGGTTTGATTTTCAATGTTAACAAAAATGTATCAAATTGTGTAGGTAATATTCTAATATAGTTAAATTATCTGAAAAAACTTGATTTGCACATTTGAGCCCCCGCATCCCCCAAAATACCCAATAAACCCCGATATTGCGTACTTATCCAGTTGCACTTTAAAATCATTTTTTGTTTACTTTTGAGTATTTTT
>JARJDS010016994.1:0-45909 GCA_030264155.1 Atheta pasadenae | reverse complement strand
TTCGCTGAACACTTGAAAATGTATAAAATCTTACGTTTTAAATTCCGCCTACTAGAACTTGTTGCGACGGCATGTTGATTTCCTATGACTCTATTGTTGAAGTAGAGTATTGTTGAAGCAAAATAATTTTTGTTTGATTTTATGAAAACTGAATGACCAATATTTTCTGATTATTTTGTCAATTAATTTTTAAACGTTAATGGAACTAATAACACACCAATTAAAATCTTAATTTTCGGCTCTTAACACCCTTTTTTCTTTAATTTTTATTTCACCATTCGATAGGTAATGAGCTAAGCTATCCGTGCGTATAAGGATAGGTGAAGCAATTATCTGGTTTAGAAGATATTAGACTTTTAGTAACACTTCCATGTATTTCTTATGGAGAAATAAATTGCTGGGCTACCTCAAATCCGTGGCTAACTTCACATAGGTCGTAGTTTGTTAACTAAGTAATATGAATCATGAACATGATTTCTTTATTCAAAATACTCGTTTGTTTTGAATTTAATTAATACCTATGTTTGGTTTGGTTTTTAATATATTTGTCGTGTATTTATATTTCTAATAATTTAAATACATATGCGTTCAATGTCGAAATTCTCATATCGATGTTTAAAGAAACAAGAATATTTCCAGAATATATTTCAAGAATATTCCTTTAAAAGAATTTTTCATAATTCATATTATTTCATGAGTTTTAGTGATGTGGCATCGGTTCAGATTTTGCTCTCAAATTTTAAACGCGTTTGTCTCAAAACTAATTTTTGGGGATGTTAGAACATCAAATCTCAAATTTTACTCTATCGATTTCTTTAAAATTTCATGGAAATCTAAATTATATATCTGGTAATCGTTACTGGTTAGGATATTAGATAATTTTAGTTTTGAATATTTGAAAAAATTTCCGAAACATCAAAAGGTCGTAAATTTGATTGGTCGGAATTCGGATACTATTATTAATATTTTGATTATTTTGAATGGCAGTTCAATTTTATATTTCAGTTAGAAACCATAACATTTTGACCCCAACCAATATAAAAAGTAGTTTGATACAATTCCTTTAGGATCATCTTTAAAAACCTTGACATCGAATGAAAAAAAGATGTATTGTCTAAATGCGATAAGATAAAACAACTGAATTAGCATTCACCAATGTCATTGACGCTATTGTCCAATCAATCAGATTTACGTCGACTTTATAATGTTGTTTTTCCAATTTTTGTTGTTCAGTAGTATCAACCGACGTTTTTTAACTACAAAGCTTATCTTAATTACCGACACGGTAGAGTATGTGGAATGCGTCGGGTATTCTCGTACGTGACACAATTGCAGGAACAATCGTAGGTTGCGTTTGGCGTTAATAGTGCTTATAACACCAATTTATAACTTTTAAGGACGATAATAATTTACATTGAACTCGTGACTAGTTTCACGTGCTATACCACTTGCTGTCATTGTTAATATGAAATAGTTTGCATTTAAAAATGTACCTACCTATTTATAAACTCAACCTAAGTATTTATTTTTTATTTTCAAAAATTAATTTTTTTTTTTTTTAAATTATTCATTTGGTAGTTAATTTCGACTTAAATTTCTTTTTCAACCAATAATTTTTTTTTTCATTACTAAACTAAATAATAATTAAAATACTAAAAATATCTTGCCCTTTAAAATTTATAAACAGATAACAAACATACATTTAATGATATTAAAAAGTCATAACTTTATTAAATAAAGACTTTAAGCTCTTTTACGCAGATGTTAAAGACATATAATTATAACCAGTTAAATACTAGTTTACAACGGCACATGGTTACGCATCCCATTAAAAAATCTATAAGTTAAAGACGAAAACAAGTGTGATTGTAAGATTCGCAACTTACACTACGTCGGAGTTCGCACAACGCACGAATTACCATAATTGAAAGTTGGTTCAAATATTAAATCTAATTTTAAATATCATATACTTATATGCCTCAATCAAAGAACCGTTATCCTTTTGCATGCTGGCTGCTGCAAACAACTTTATATTCATCAGTCATTGTCAGAATGTTGTATTCAATCATTAAATAATCTTTGGCATAAATTAACTTCAAAAAGTAACAATAAAACTTACTAATATTTTTTATAATATCAAAGAAGCACTTAAATAGATTTCAATAATTTATTGAAAAAAATTATTATAAAGCTTGTTTATTTAATTAATGATTAATACATAGTAATACATTTTGTTATTGCACATTTTGTGTTGGTAATTGTATAATTGATGTATGAATCCTAGAAATTTCTGTGTAATTGAAGACGAAAATCAGAATACACATGCTCAATTTGCTATTAACATAAAGCATTAACAGCAATAACAATTGCAAAAACATCATACTTGGTGTAAGTATTCATAGAACATCAATATGTAATAAATAACACGTGTATGCAAAAGTTGATAATCTTTAACACGCTTAAACAATAATAATAAGCTGGTAAACAATAAAGTACATATTTTAAAAAGTAGTAGTACTAGGATGGTCTGAAAAGTTTCCGACCTCAACGTGAAGATGGCAGCACCCGTCTTTAAAAATAAAAAATATAGTTTTGCGTATTTTAAGTACTCACCAAAGTTTCCATTATGTTAGAAGGTTAAATTAAAAAAATGTGAAAATGAAAATAATTGAATATTGAGCTGTTAGAAGTATCAGTCGATATGATAATGAATTTCTATAAATTATCGAATAATGAACATATTCGATATATTTGTTTTACTGTAAACTTACTGGTAAAATTTATTTAAATTCTACCACTGAATGTTTTCGACAGGTAATAAACAACTTATAGACATGATACACTTGTAAGAAATTGATAAATGAAATCTACAAACACAGACTGCATGAAACGCCAATTGTACTAAAATCCAATGATAATTTTTTTTATCTACCCTGTAAAAACTGTAATAAAATTAAAAATAATAATTCATTTTTTATTTACGTACAGTCTTATAAATGTTTTATTAGGCATTAAAAGATCAGACAGGCAACTTTACAATCGAAGTTGATGCATTGTACAATCATTTGAATCATCACCAAAGTGATTCCCATAATTGACAACTATGGATTATTTTATTGAATCATAAAATGTAAACAATTGCTTATTATTATGATTAAACATTTTGCAACTTAACTAAAGTTTTATTATTATTCCTATATTATATCGACATTTCTACATATTGTACATAAATATAAATAAAAGTAAGAATATTTTTGATTATTTTGTTGAATAAGTTATGTACTTTGCATTGTTTTGCTTTATTTCAACCATCTTTAAGGTCGTCTTCTTCAATGAGCACTCGAGTTACATACAATTTATTACAATAAGACAGCATGTTGTTCCTCCGTTGAATCGACGCAAATCAACTTTCGTTATTTGGATCGGTGGTCGGACAATAATGTTCGATGCAGTTAAAGTTGAACTTCAAGTTAATAAGTTAAAATGTAACTTTTTAGGGTCAAACGCCGACTCCGGAAGTCAGCAATTTCAACGTCGACACGAATGCCAAGTTTAGAAGAAGAAAAATAATTGTACAAGGAAGAATAACAACCAGATGAAGAGGAAGTTGTTGAAAACGCTGAGTCTCATTTACACATTTTAATCAAATTCACAAAAATAAATACAAAATGTTTATTTCATTTTATATTGTTTACGGTTTTTAACTATAAGTTATCAACATTTTATAAAACTACAAAACATCATTGTTTTAATAAATAATAAATTAAATATCATATCATGGGTGTTCTAGGAATATCTATGAATGTAGCAACAAAACTTGTTCACTTTATTTTGTTTGTTTCTAAAGTGGAATATTTAGTTATTAATCAAAATATTTGCCATTGCAAACTGATAGCATGTCATAACAACAACATAAAAGTATTAAAGATTCCAATATTTAAATATTTCTATGCATAAACGACCAAAACATAACCTATTAGATTTATTGGTAGAATTAAAACATAACTTCCTATATACGAGCAGATGCACCTTCGGTGTAAGAATAAAATTTACGGAAATTAAATTAGTAAGTGTCAAGAATGTCAACAACAATTTGCTGATATGTAATGAAGTAAGCAATGACGTCAAAGTTTGACATTTAACCAAGTTTACACAAGAATTAAACAACAAAACAAACATTAAAAAATGAAATTAAAAAACAGTTTTTACTCAGTTGAGGTGTGGCTAAAGTTAATTTGTTTATTTGAAATATTTGAAACTGCGTTTCAAAATTTTCGAATGTTATCTCTTAATGACACACCATTGTACGAGTAATTATTGATAGAACGTATTCATATATTTGTAATGTTTAATATTTGGTAGTAAACAAAATCGGTGACAATGTGTCATGAGTCACATATTTATTTTGTTGCAATTGAATTGTTGAAATGTGACTTAAACTAAATGATTATAAAATCCCACGATATCATTAAATATCATCAAATTGATCATATCTTTAAAATTTGTTTAAAGGTATAAATTTCATTGAATTAATTGTTTTGTAATTTGTTTCCAATAACATATTTATTATCCTAAACGATTGTTCTAAGCCATCATTAATTGTTTAGTATGATAGTAAACTATTAGTAATTTGTACTTTTATATCAATTATTTATCAACCATTTTGGGTAATACACAAGTGGATGAGTAAAAAGTATCTATGAAAAACAAACAATTCAACGATTATAGTTTTTTTTTGAAAAACGTAAATTGTGTGAGAAACTTCTACATATTTATAGAAATTCACTTTGTAATTCTGTATGGTGATATCTAACGTGCACTCCGTGAATATTAAAACTAAATCGTACATCGTGATTGAGTTAAAAGTAAAGTTTCGTAACTGTATTCCAGAAAATAATTTATTTTAAACGTTAAGTTGCAGTTGTTCGCATCAGGACATGCATTCAAATTATAGTAATTACTGGTGTATCGTGGTTTAGATTTGCAACTAGAAACTATGGTTTTAGTTAAAAATAGAAAAACTATTAGCATTAGTAATAAAATAATATTACAAATTTTATTAATTTTTATCAAAACTGAAGAGTTTATGAAGTAAGACCAGTCTTTAGCCTTCTAGAATCAATTCTTGATTTTTGGGATATAATGACAATTTCAGATTATTCAAATAATATCCGACTATTCGAATAAAAACTTAATCTCTAATTTATCGGTAGCCTTGCCACACCAATTTTAATAAAAATTACAGATTTTAACAGCTATTGAGTTAAACTTTCAGTGTGTATAATAATATTTTGAGTTTTTCAAGAGATACTTCGAAATTTTGGTGTTTTGTGCGTTCTTCCTGTATTTCTTACTGATAAATTTATTGTGTCTTCGTGAGCCATTTATCGATGAATGTTTCTATAAACATGACACCATATTATACCTACATACGAATCGAATAATGGTATAGTAATAGATTTTTACATACATCGTTGATAAATTGTATAGCAAATAACATTATTATGTACAAAATACTGAGAAACTTGTACACTGCAACGAAACAAGAGCTTCCACTTACTTTAAACAACTAATTTCCAACAAGTTAATTAATATTAATTTTTTTCAACGTATTGCAACAATTTAACTTCTAAGAAATTGTGTCAATCTACCCAATTACCTAAATATATTCACATACATTGTCTAAATGATGTGACATTGATTTTCTTGAAACTTGAAACGCGTTAATTTCATTTACTCGCAGGTGCTAAGAAAACAATTAATAAATCTTAAAGATTAACATAACACATGCGTAATGAACTTGAATTACATTAACATCCAATAAAACTTTTATTACAATGTTTATAGTTGAAATATAAATAATGTTGAGCGGTTTTTGTAAAAATTTCAATAATTTTTTAACAAAATTTAAATACGATATACAAAAATCAAACAATGTCACATCTAATTGCATTTAATCATAAGTTTGATTAGAACACATTATTACAAAATAAATAAATTTTGACCTGAGATCACGTCGGCATTGATAAAATAAAAATTATAAGTATGTACTTGATGACAAATAAATAATCAATTAAGTTCGTAAAGAAAATACCTAATATTAAATAAAAACACAACCCACTTTTTATCTCAATTATTTGAGTACATAAACTGTTTCAAATGATTGACTTATTCACTTGTGTCGACAAATTATCTATTCATTGTCATTACTCATCGGTCGGTTCATGCTCAAGTTCAAAGTAGTAAATAAGTCACAAACAAAACTGACGCTAACCAAAAACCACATTCTCAACGAAACAATAGCAATTACATAAATTACTGTTGAATGCCACAACAACACAATTCGTATGTAAATGCAAATAAATCGCAGTATATAAGACACAAGCATAAATCTACAGGTGTTAACATGTATGACGAACTCAAACTTGTCACCGTTATGATCAATTGAAGCGACAAACAAAAACTAACAAATTAGATCACGTCATACGTCGCGCCGGACAACAAAAGACAAAGGACCAGAACATCATATGTGATGTTATTGTTATTGTAAAATTAAAATAAAAATTGTTTCAAAGTTTAAATTTTTTTTTTAATCTGACCAATCATTATAAGAGTTTTTTTGGAAAAACTTGTGCGTTAATTGACATTTATATATTGGAAGATTTGTAAATCACCAAACATGGCCAAATTGTATTTATTAACGTTACTTTAAAAGTCAAACTTTAAAGAGATAATGTGTAGAGTGTTGGAGATCTGCTGATGAAACGAAAGAAGTAAGATGGAAGTTTCGATTTCGCACGCAAGCGTTAATTGCTGACGTCCCACGCCGGTCAAAACTGGCCGCGAGCGGAGCGTGCGCACTCATTAATCGAGAAGGCATTAATCGTGTCAAGTGATTGTGCAAACCTTATGAATACCTATAGTAAGAAGCAACACTTAAAACGTATATTAATTATGTTATATTAAAATTTTACTGTAATTTTATGTTTTACGTCGAGCACCGCCATCTAGTATTAAAAAGTACAACACATTTTCTTTATATAACCAACTGTACACATTGTATTTGTACAATTTCAACAAATAACAAATTGTAAACGCAGTAAATCATTATTTTAAAGTTTCAACTCTCCACGTGCATGAAATTTTGCGTGGGTTTTGAGTTTGCAATTAACTGATTGCTGTTGCATTTTATTTTATGAAATGTAAAAATAGCAAATTACGTTTGAAATTATTTTTGTTTTTGACACTAGGCAACCAATATTGCATGAATCGTAACAAAAATCGTAATATTTGTTTAAGTTTTGTTATTTGTATTATTAAAAATAGTGAATAATTTAAAATAAAAATAGAAATAATTATCATTAAGCTGTCCGCATGTCCACCACTGACTTACAATTTGATATTCATGCAGACATAAAAATGGATAGAAATAATTACAGCGGAAACGCACCATATATAATTTTCAATCGTTTTAATGTTGATCCCATCGCATGAAATATGAATAATATGCATGATACTTGTATGTTGTGCCTACTGTTAATAGAAACTACTAACAACAAACAATTCATTCGATTGCGGAAAATTACAGGCGAAGAGGTCACGATACATTTGTATCGCATAGGTCATACAGGGTAAAGAATAACTAGAAAAAAAAATAATAACAAATAGCAAAAACAAAAATGATGTCAAGCTATTCACCCTGTATTCATAAATTATAAAATTTCGTGTAAAGTAAAAAAATTAAAACTTAAGGGTAAATAATTCAAGGTAATTTAAGAGATCAACAATAAATGACAAAAGATATTATAAAACAAACATGCCAACGGTAGCAATGAGTTGGAATATTTATTTTATAAATTTAAAATGCGTTTGAGGGTTATCATGTTAACCTTTTAGGCGTTTACGATTTATATATTGTATATGCATGTTGTTCATGAGTTTGTTAACTCAGTAGTTCTGTTGTACGGGTTTAAATCATAAACAACTTGATAATGCTGTTGATTATGTATTGAACACAATTTTTAACATTGGAGTAATATACTCACTCGTATGGTGTGGTTCGTCTGATAACATTTCATTTTCTAAGTTGACAACTAGTAAATGCTCCTCATGATATAAGGTTTACATGACCCATTTACAATTTTCATTGTTAAACATGTGTTAATATTACACATGCATAACGCGTGCCACTTCATGAATTTTACCTTCATTTGTATTTGTAGCTATTTAACCTGCTTCGCTCAAGAATTGTTTGTTGTCGTTATCTTACAATTGTCTGACATTCGTCTCATATTTTGTTTGTTTTGTCTAAATCATATTAAGTTATGTGTTACCTTCAGAAAGTGTTACCTGCTTATACTAATTTAATAAACACGTTATAATATTTAATAATATTTTACAATTGGTGTATTAAGAGGTTAGGCCACTTCAGAAGATAAGAAACGTTGTTTTATTTTATAACAGAAATACTAGATAATAAAACAAAATAATATTAACGTGAATTTATTATTCATGTTATTAACTAATTAAAATAATTTTTTCGAAGCGATTTTTTTTTAAATTGGCGGCTGTACAGCATTTTTGCGATGGCCAGTATTCACGGCCAGACAAAGAGCGTCTGCAATTCTTTCAATCTGAATAAACCAATACTTTTTTTTTATTATAGATAATAACTGTTTTAGTAAGTAGTATAATTTTTTGATGTCATACTTTTTTAATTTTATAAAAATTCTAGAGTGGTATACCCCCTTACGAATAGTGACTGTAAATCAAAAATATTGAATTTTCTTATTAGTAGTGAACCATCCCGCTAAAAGTGATGCTGCAGCTATTATAAGAAATTTGGAAATGTAAAATAACAATCGAATTCATCCAATCAGTGATCATTTATAGGTTCAAGATCCAGTTTAGTAATAAAAATGGTACGTAACTAAGCCTACAACACTTCATTCATTAAGTAAAAACTTTATAAACTTTATTAAATTATTAAAAAATGTATATTCATGTGACGTAATGCATTAAAATTTCAAATAAATATTCAAAAATCGTTTGTTGTAGAGCGTGTTTTAGTTTAAGATGTTCGTTTGTAACATTGATTTTTAATTAAGTTTCTAACGATCATATTGATGACATTGACCTTTCCTGGAAACAATCTATTTTGTTATTTATGTATTCACATGTGTGGAATGTTTTATTATGATGAAAACTCATTTGTTGTATATTAAACAGTAAATAATTATTAAAATATATAGAAGAACAAGTAAAATTAAATAATTATTTCTGATTGATCGAATGCTTGTGATAATTTGTAAAATCACTTGAGTGCATTACCAAAAATAACCAAGAAATACATGATCCCTTTGATTTTTATATATCATAATATTTAGACAATTTATAATCTTTTTAACATAATAATTCAAAACAATTAATAGTTAATTATACGCAACACATTAATCTGATATGAAATTCAAAATATAAAAGTAAACCATGAACCATAAAAGTAATTTGTAAACTAATAAATTAACATAAATCCACAACGATATTTAAATGTAAATGTACTTTTCAAACAAAACAAGCATGTATAACACGATAAATTCATAATTAAGCCGAGTGGAAGATCACAAGCATGTAATGTTGATTGCGGTGCATAATTGAAGTCCTTAGCCTATTTGAAAACAAATTATCCGTGCACAAGAACTAGCTGCTGTTTATTAATATTGTTAAAGTTATTAATAGTGTTAATCATAATCATAACTATATGGCCATGTTTATATCAACAATGTAAACGCACAATGCAATTTGTTTAAGTGTAAATTTCGCAAGTTTATTGTAAATTAGTTATTAATTAAAATTCATATCTAATTACAAGGATATTAGTATAATCAAAGTGTATAATGCAAAGTAGTAGTTTACATTCTTGTAAAACATACAGAATTTTTTTTATTATATAAATTTGTTTTTGTATTTTTATATCGTAACCTTAAACTTTATTTTTCCCATTATTTTATATTTATTTTATTTTAAATAGATTTGAAAAATAATTAAAATAATGATTTTATAACAGTGCACCAACCCCTTAACTTTTTTATAATTTTAAATAAATATTAATATTACAAAATATTAAAGTAAATAAATAATGATGATATTGTTAGTACCCACTAGAATGGTTAGTTAAAATGTAAAAATTACACTTTATAATGCTATTTATTAGCATAGTTACGTGAACAACGCTTTGTTGATTATTCAAATTGTTCGATTATATATTAGAATACAATCAAATCACGTAATAATATCAAAATCGCTAATAAATTCCACTTTGTTAATCGCAGTTAAATGTCCGTAAAGTTAATATCAATATTTAATTACCACAGGAAAGAAAAAACAACGCCAGGATCAGTTTGCATCAATTTATGAGCGTAACCTATTGAAAACAATTATGTACAAAAAATTATTGAACCATAAAACATTTTAAGGTTTCCTTTTCTATGAATAAATTAAGTTAATATCTTACAACTGCTTACTTACAACACAAAAACCAGACAACGACTGTCAGTTTCTATCAATCTATTAATTTAAAAGATCGTTAAGTTAAAAGTGATCTTTAAGTGGAAGTTATTTTATCTTTGTACTTTTTATGTTCTTAAGTGAACAAATAAAAGTCATCAGAATAAATCCAATAAAATATAAAAAAACGCAACTTTTTATATAAAAATGAATCAAAAACTAATAGATAAAATTGAAGACTTAAATAAAACAAAATACTTTAAAACTTAAATCTATGTTTGTTACTAGGCGCAAAGTATTTATAGTTTCCTACCAAAAAACATAACAATCCATTTATTTAATTACACTTAAATAAGAATGATGTTAGATAGAAGAAACCAGTCGTTAAAGTTTAGCATTCAAACTTTACCTAAACGTTGGAAATTTAAAATTAAATACAATACATAAAAATGTTACGTAACAAAAAGAAGCATTAACACATTATACGTTTAGTATTTAGTATTACTTAAGATTTGTTTATTGTTTATGAGTAGCTCATTGACCATAAAATTAAAACAACAAATTAAAAAATTCAAAAACTTTACAATAGTAAACAAAAATGTATTGAAAAATATTATTAAATATAATACAAATTATAGCATATCTATAATCCAAACTTGGTATTGTACCTAATAGTTTTAAATAATGGTAAATAATAATCAATTTTGGCAATCAAATTAGAATGCCTTCGGGTTGTAGAGTAACGTAATAAACGCCAATTTACTATTGAACCGCAATTCTTGTTTTGTTTTTCGATTCAAATCAAATCTCGCCATAAAAAGTTGAACAAACTTGTTGCAGGCAGCAACAAATGAATGTGACATTATCGGCTGTGTAATAAATTATGCATAGGACCTCCTTTCAACTTCTTGCCAACGTATAGATATAAGTTATCTCGTCAACGTCAAAAATATCAAAACTTAACTTTTAAATTTATGTATAAATATGACTAGAGCTAATGATTATTAATTTTAATATGCTAACCTACATTTTTGATGTATAATTAGATTTATTGTTTGGTATGCACTTCAAAAGATCATTTTAAGATTTAAAGGTTATATATATATATTTATGACGCATGCAATAGTTATTATTACAACATAAATAACAACTTACAACTTAAATCTATTTGTTTTATTTTAAATTTTGAATAAAACGTTTAGAATCATAATGTAGATATTTGATTATAATTATAATCTTCAATTTCTCACTCATCATAATAAAATAATCATGAATGAAAGAAAGTAACATTGAAAACATTCACATTCATTAACATAATGCACGATGTTGCGCGAGAAAACGTGGAAGCGAATAAGTTGAAGAATGACCGGAATTATCTGAAACACCGGAAGCAATATCGATCATCATTTAGAAATCATAAGATAAAAAACTTGCATTTTAATATTTATTACACCATTAAGCAATACTTTAGAGTCATAAAAATAATATGCTAAAATTTTAACAATCACAGAGTCAAGGTAATAATTTAATTAAATAAAACAATTATAATTTACAATTAAAAAGATTTATTAATTGTTTCTTTTACTTGTTGGCTACCACATACAATTAATTTTAGTAACTTTCACTAGAAGTTAAAGTAATTTTGTCAAAAAAGTTAATTACTAAATTTATTCCAACAAAAAATTAGTTACAATAAAACAACAAAGTACACTTTCGAATTTTACTATAAAAAACAACATAAATTATTTATAAGTAATCATCATAATTATAACAATAATGACGTAAATGACGTAAACAAAATATTGAAGGATTGAATAATATGGTAAATTATTAAATAAAAATGATTGAATTGTTAAATGATAAAATCACGTTGATAAATTGATAATTGGTATTTCAAGGTTAATTTCTTCTATTGCCCGTATTGCAACATGTTCTTTAGTCTAAATGCAGTGCAAATAATTGGCAAAGATGATTTCCTTTATGGCCGTTTATTAATTTATTTATTAAAACATATTTGATGTAGTGTCATGTTATGTTGTGTGACTCCGGAATTACTTTAGAAATAACAAGCAAGAGCACGACTTTGGCAAGACAAGTGCGGAGCGTCCAAAGGATCTTTTAAATCATCTTTAAACGACAAATTGCATTTTCAATTGACAATTTCGTACTTAGCACACATTAAACTTGAACAGATCGCAATAGAGACTTACTCTTTGTTTATTTAACACACAACCTTACAACTTCCTTAAAAGAAAATTTGCCATTACAGATAAATATGATAGCAAAATGGCAAAAAATAAAAAATCTTGGATCTAAGGTCAATAACGGTAAAGAATTAATTTATTTCGCTACTGATTGTTGACGTTTTTTTGTTTGTGGCTTAATGATTGATGTTTAGTTAGTTGAAGCAATACTTATTTGTTTGTTTTGTTCTGATGACGTTAATTTGATTTTGCGGTTAGTTTGCAAAAAAAGTTTGCAAATATGTTGATTCATTACGCGCCACTTTTCTGCTTCAATCATTTTTCAACGCCTTTTGTTTTATTTTCTAGATCAAGGACGAAGCATGAATAATCGATCAAGGATAACCAACCCAGTGAACAAACCTCAATTGCATCCTAATTTTTTTATTTATTTATTAGTCAATCATCAAGCAAACCAACAAGTTCCGGTTTCCAAATAAAAACAAATGAAGCAATAATTCTTTTAATAAAATAAATATTAAACTTATACCAAAAAATTAAATACAAAGCGATCGAAAGTGAAAAGTTTATTGATTCAACAATAAAATTTACGATCACTATCAAAACACTATTGAATTAAATCCTAATTGAACATTTAATTGTCCTTCTTTTTCTTTCCCAATTCAATTCCAATAAAGTGAAAACTAAATAATAAGGAACCGTTTAGAAATGCATGAGATTTTCACTCTCAATCAATTGAATCGGTGAATGTCAAAAATTTCCTTGTTTTATCGCTGTACGAGTAGATCTTGTTGATTTCGATTTTCACGCCAAATTTGTCTCGACAATAGCACGACAAACTGAACATCTGTCAATAACGAACAAGCAATGGCGATTTTGGAATCTGAGTAAAAGTTAAATATGTAGTTAACTTTCCAGTCTGTCGCATGATTAACTCATTAGAAATTGAACGCAAAATTCAATGAATTCAATGAATGAATTTGATTGCGCGTCAAATTAATTTTTATATTCGTAACAAAATATCATCTTCATTTAAGTTTATAGGAATAAAGAGACATAAAGAGAAACTAACTATAAAAACTTTAAAGAAGAAAAACAATTTCATACATACATAGCTTTGTTCAGTTTAGGTGATTTCTTGTGAAATTATTTATCAACTCGTTTCTGGTTTTATCTAGTTTTGTTGTTGTTTATCATTTAAGGAATCAATAGTTAAGAAATTTGGTTGTGCAATATTTAGGTCAGTATTTACCATCTAATATTGAGTGAATTCTACTAGAAAATTTGATGAAACAAACAATTTTATTGGAAATAATCTAAAAAATTAACAAAATGTTTCGTTTTATAGATAAATACGTTATTGAGATATAAAAAAAATTAAGTTTTAAGTTTCTAACCGTAATCGTCCTTCCTTTAAATTTAGTTATTTAGTAAGTAAAAATGTCGACAATCTGTCAAACTGTAAAATTAGCATTAATTAAATCGTTTACCAATAGAAAGTGTCAGTAACTATAGAATAACTTCTTCCTCGAATTAAAGAACGACTTGAAGAGCATCAAAGATTTAACGACTTCTAGCAAACTATCATGGATTTTATTCTTAAACTTCACAAGTCTAGACTACAAGTAACAAACAATATTAGAAATTTACAACGTGCAATTATATTATTAAACCAAGATAGGAAATAATTCAAAAGAAAACTCATTTTGTTTTACGATGTATGATAATATTCTTACGTCTTAAGACGTACTTGTGTTTAACTGTATTAAGTTGAAGAATTACGAAGTTAATGGTTCACTTTCAAGTACGAGAACACTTGCATATAGACTTGTACTTGCTCTGAGCAAGTGGCAAGTGCAAACGTTGCGAAATTGTGAAACTAGAATAATCCCATTACATTTACATCATTACTGAATCAGTTTTATTCCATACCATTGCTTACTTACATTCATCGGAAATTCCGAGTGATTATTATACTTTCAATGTTCTATATTTCAAGTTAATTCTTTAGATTAAAAAATAAAATAAAAAACAAATACGACTAACGCGAGTATGCGTTGTTGACTTTCTGAGTTCATAAAAAGAGTAGACATTGACATATTGTATCATAATAAAATAGATCTTTATAGAAATCAAATATATTACGCTTTCATGCAAATTTATTAAATTAATTCAATATCAAGTTATTAATTTTCGAAGTTTATGACTTACAAGTTTAATTAACCGTGAACAATAAAAAGATTTTCAGACAGCGTCGTGGTTTATATAATTTTATTAAACCTGTTTTAATACAAAAAATACAAAGTGTTTTTAAGTTATAAGAATTTTTATTAAAAAATAAAAAAAAAATTGGATGCACCCATAACTCAGGCAATTTTTAACCGAATTATTTGAAATTTGGAATATATTTTGGACTATACATTGTCTATAAAAGTTCATAAGATTTTTGCGATATGTTGCATAGTTTATTTGTTATTAACAATTATCTGATTATTTTAGGCGCGTTTTTCACTTTTTTACTTAAGAACTGCCAAAAATTAATGAATCGCTAACATCCTAAGCACTTCTAAAGCATGTCTAATATAGAATCATAGTTTATTAGGTTTATTATAAAAAAATTATAAATTAATTACAGAAACTATAACAAAACAATAACAAAAACGCTGTAGAGCCGAGATTTTGAAATAAATCGCTTAAAAAAATTGTAATTAGTCACTAACATTTATAATCTATAATCATGTTAATATTATTGCATTTTAATTTGTAGTTTTTCTGAAAAAAAACCAATACCTCTTGAAAGGTACTTCCAAAATTTAAAAAAAACTGACGTAAATATAAACGATAAGAGTCTTGATATTGAACAAAATAAAATTCTGTTTATCGTCGTTGATTATCGTCATAATCACCATCATCGTCGTGTTAAATTATGTTATTGTATAGTTTAGCTTAGCTGATACACCAAACAACCTTGATCCAATTATTAAATCACGCAGAAATTAAAAAATAACAATTTATATAGCTAATATCGTCATAGTGTCGCTAATTACTATCAACCTGAATATAATTGATACGTTTTCAAGAATTTATCAATTAATTTAATGTAACCACATCAAACAATTCTTAAAAGTATTAAGTAAAATTTAAAAAAACTTATCAACATCAACAAAAAGATTAATTTTGTATTAAATTTCTTTTTAATCAATTTAAATATTGAAAGTAACACTTAAAAACTATTCCAAATGTAGTTCAACACTTTTATTCTATACTAATAATATTAATACGTTAATAACTTTAATTAGCATGTAATTAGGCCATCATGGAGCGTCAGTAATTAACGAGCATACATCAATTTAATTAATCGCACATTCAACTATGAATCAAATCTGACGGTTACTTTTCCACACGTTATAAAATTATTTTTATCACGTCTACATAAATTTTGAGTAAACAGCAATAAAAATACGATTGGCTTAAAATTATTTCGTCACTTTTAATCAAATCATCTAATAATAATGAATTGGTTCCTTCCTGTTTTTGTTTACTAAATTCGTACACGAAAAATAAATAAGATACCTACTTATATTTTTTACACAAAATACAAAGTTTAATATGATTCACATGATTTTTTTTTAAACAGCTAATTACCTAGCTTCTTCTATTTTGTTTTGTTTTGTTTTTGTGTTCTAGGAAATCAAAAAATCTACATTTTAACAAGTTCCAACTTTGGAAAAAACACACATAAAAATTCAAATTTGCGATATATATAATGTTGCACTGTGTGACGTAAATTAAGGTTCAAGGATTCGCAATTTGCTTTGATGTTCCATATCAAAGTAAACCAATGTCGCCATGCATTTAGTGTTTTATATTACAAAATTATGCTAATTAAATTGGAATTAAAATAAAATGTTTATTGTGCACAAAAGAAAACAGTAAACTTTAAAGAAAATCAACTTTTATTGGCGTTTTATAACCTAAAACGTTTTGTGTCGTCATCATTGATCAATTGTTAATTTAGTCGCGTTAGTTTGTAGATGTAAACATTGTGAACCACAATTTTAACAATAAACATACAAAGACCACACATAACTTGCGCATGGCTTTGTAATGAGGTGATAAATATTCAGGATGAGTTTTAGTGTTCATAACAAGAAGTTCTTGAAGGTTTTTTTCTTGTTTTCTTCAGTCTTGTTTACATGCGAAAATATTTAAAATAGTATCACGATTCAGAAAACCAAAATATTTAAATATTTAAATTAATATTGATTTAATGAGTATTTATGATTTTCTATATTTATTAAATCATAAAGTGACACAATACATAAATAAAAGTTTAATTTGTTATAAAATTTCTGCGTAAAATATAGCAATTTATTTGTAGCTTCAATCATAAAAATAACTTTAGCTTATTTAACATTAACGTAGAAGATTTGTTAAAAATATTACAATTTTAGAATTATAATTTAAAAAAAAGTATATTATCATAAATCATAATGAAACATGATGTTATTGTGGTTACGTCTTAGTTGATTGGTTCATAAAGGTTAGATTTCAACAAAAATTTAATATTGCGCAAAATGTTACTTGGAGGATGAGTTTCGGTTGTTTTTAGTTTCGTTTGTCAACGGGTCATCGACATTATGAACACTTCTTTTTTCTTTCAACTGGTTAATTTTGCAATGATCAAACAAGACCGGTGTCGCGACCAACGAATTTTACTCAGAAATTTGCAAATATTTACGAAATTTATGTTAAATACAGAAAATTATTTAGAGCTCCAAAATGTCAAACTGAACAAGTATTGCAATATTAAACAAATATTACAAATTGCAGTTGACAGAGCATTAAAATTATCCAAAAATAATTTAAAGCAAATATAATGAGCAACAAAATAAAAACACAGTTTACTTTTTGTCATTGTTAGATAAAATAGTAAATAGTAAAAGACCAATTCTTATGTATTCTCTACTAGTTATTGGTCAATGTGTACTAAAATTCAATCCCATACTAATTATTTTGAATATTTTTTAATTACCATTTTCTCAAAAATACACGATTTATGAAGGTAGAGGGTCTTAGACTACTCTGGAGACCGTAAAAGAAGCTTTTTTGATTGACAAAATAAAACAAAATAAATTTAATGTAATAATAGGTAAGCCTAAACAATTATTGTCCCTGAATTGTAAACAATCACATAACTTGGTCACTATATTAGTAGTTATTTCAAAGGAAATTTATCGCGTTTAAAGGTCGATAAATTTCAATGTCAGGCAAACCACGACTTACTTGTTATGACTTCAGTCATGACCACAGAAGTGATCGGTTAATAAGTTAATTTATGTGTAAAATGTTGCACCTACGCGGTGTGAGTTTCCATCCGGGCAAAAGCAAAGAACACACAAGGAAACGCGGTAGGTATTTTCGCATCGGCGTTCAAGTACACCTCGACTTGATCACGTTCAAACCGAACATAAATAATAAATAATCGAACGTGACGAATTATCCAAGAGTGGGAAAAATAGTTCGAGAGAGGCCATCAAGTATTTAATATTAAAATCCTGAAAGCCAATTTTCAAAGTTATCAAGCTCAAACCTACTTTAATGTAAAAATTATTTAATTATTTCAACTTGAAATTTAACTTTGTTATTTGTATACATTTGTTTAAAAAATTGAAAAATATAAACAAACAAAGTATAAGTTTTATCTGTTAAATGACTGTGTAAAATTATAATTATGATAATATTCCTATCATGCAGATAACAATAATTACTATTTAAAAAATGTTGATGACTAAGAACAAAATCAATGACCAGCTACGAGGTTCCAAGTCGTGTTTTTGTCTTGTGACACATTTTATAATTCTTTTGTTTAATAAATTTAAATATTATGATTATTAATTGAGTCCACTTCCTTCCTTAAGTTGATATAACTGCTTTATAAGATGTATAAGATATTCTCAGGTTTTAACAAGGATTTGTGCTTGTGACTTGTTTTGTTGGCACAGCTTCCGATTTAACAACATCTGATCAACGCACAAAACACATGTTCAACATGTTCAAAGCCACCGTTGCGACCACCATGCCACCACACATCTTAACTTTTTAATCTCTCCGCATTCGTTCGGAAACCTGAATTACCTTCCGCTCCAAGGTAAAGTACCCGGCACGGCTATTATCAAGGCTAGAAAGCCTTTTAAATATCACACGACAATATCAAACAATAAAATCATAAAGGATACGTTATATGAATAATCAATGAAACCAAACGCAAAACGTAGAAAATCTCGGACGGAAAACTTACCATCTTCGACATGCGTTCCATGAGTCAAGTGGTGAAGTTGCGCGTAGTAATGGTGATGATGTAAAATGCATTCCAAATTAGTGCAGTTCAACATGTTTCCTTATTTACGTTTTCCTTTTATAGAACAAAACACGAGCACAATCAGTAGACAATTCAAATAAAAACCAGGACACTTAAAATCACAAGGTAATCTTTTTGAAAGTTTTCTTTGAAAAAACACTTTGATTTTTAAAAAAAATTAAAAAGTCAATGTTATATTTTTTTCTTATATTTAACAAACGGCTTTCTTTTACTGGATAACATTTATATTTGCATCATTCCAATGCAAAAATAATTATTTGTTTTGTAACTTTCCAAGCAATGTTAAAAGTCACAACAACGCACTTATCGGTAAATAGTTCCAGTTATTTTTAACAGTTTTGTTAAAAGTCCACTTGTCACTGAACACACACTCTTTATCAGTTTATTTTATCAACAACAGCACACTCAGATCAAAATGCAATTCTTGTTATTCTTATTGTTACAAATTTCTTTTGTTTTTCGCCAGTAAATTTTGTGTCTGTGTTAACGCGATTTTTGTTTCACTCACCTAATTAAACTATCGATTAACGCGATTAGACAATTCGTCACGGTAATAAACAAATTAAAAACTGAAAATGTCAGCACTGGCGCGAGGAGCGGGACACGCGCACACACCGCCAGCGTCGGATCGGGTCGGAGTGCGAGCCGCATGCGAGTTGCAATGGTACATTGGTTGGACGTCGGCACCGTAGGGGAAGGGGCCCACTTTCTAAGTCTGTGCTTCACGCATATCACATGCCGTGCCCGTACAAGAATACAAGAATCAAGAATGGATGGACAAGTAAGTGTATGTACAAGTGGATATACTAAGAGATACCAATGTTTAGAAACAAAAAAGGAAACTGGGGCTTACTTATTGATAGCTAATAATTGATTGAAATATTTTAAAATTAGGTTATAAATGATCTGGATTACAAACCCAGACTTTGGAAAAAATATAACAAATATTAATAAATGTAAATTGAAAAATATAGGTATTGCTTAAGAGAACAAGTTTTATTTTTTGTTGGAAAGTCAAGTCAAACTTTAGAAACAAATAAAAATATTGCAAAATGTGTAATAGTGATTTGTCGTGTTACTACTAGTTGTTTCTGTTCATTGCTCCACTTATTGTAACACTTTATATAAACACTGTCAGTCATTAAACATTACGTTGCACGTCATGTCTGATGTTGATGCGTATTACGAATGTGCTTCCAGCTCTCTTCTTACAAAAGTCTGACCAACCCAGACCTAACTGATCACTTAGTTGTCACAAATTCTTTTAGTTTTTAAGATACTTTATAACATCCCAATAATTCATTATTATTTGTTGTTTAAAAAAATGGAATACATCGTCGTTAATTTCTTGTAATCTAATCAAAATCCTTAACTTGTTAGTCAGTTGTTTTTGGTTGTGAAGAATTGAACAACTCATCAAGTCGTTTTCTGGCTTTCATTTCCAGAGCAACTACAATTTAAACCTCATCATCAACATTAGATCAATGAAGACTTGGCAATCTATGCACGCACTTCACCAGAAAACCCAAAGACCAATCGATTTTAGAATGAAATGATGAGTTTAAACTTGTAACGATTCACAAGAGTGAAGAATGACTAGTTGAGATTATTTAGAGAAGATTGACTTTGATGTTTTCGATTCATGAATGAGCGTGAATGGTAATGGAAGTTTTAACGGGCGTATTAACATTGTATACATACACATCATTAGATATATAGGTACAACATTATCTATATAAAATCAAATGTAGAACTGTTAAATCAAATTTTTTCATGTCTTGCGTAGTAAGATCGATAGCATTGATTTAAACATTGTTGGAATCGATAAATCAGCAGTCAAAATAGAAACGTAAATAAATAATTAATTACACTTAGTTTAAAGCAGGTTTTACCGGATGAGAGTTTGATAATTTTATGTTATTTGGGTAGAAGGACAATCTTTATTATCCATCCGTAGCTTACCTGTTTTTATTGGGAAAGATTGAAGAAAATAGGAAAAAGACGCAGCTGTAAAAGAACAAAAAAGGTAAATGAGATTGTAAACGAAATAAAAAGTTATAAATTTACTGAAAAAATGTAAATTTTTTATTCTGCAGGTATTTACTACGTCATGGTTGGTTTTATAAGGTTTTATAACATTTTTACAAGGTAGAAATTAGAAAACCGTTGTTGTTGGTTGTTGACTCGATGTGTGACATACAAATACAATAAATTGCATCGCATCCAATCGACCGAATAAACAATTCGTGCATGTGTAATAAGCCTGCATGCCTTCGCAAACAACTACCTAGTACATATAATTGTTTCTTGCTTCTAAACTAAACTGTAAACCATACGAGTATGTAAACATTGTAAGCGTAAAATGACGTTTACGATCGTAGCGATTGTGCGATTGTGAAGGTATGGGTAAAAAGAGGCAAGGCATCTTTTACAATAATAATACCTAAACAGTAAACACAAATACCAATGTAACATGTTGAATGTTGGAAATCAGCATACGAAACAATGAATTACGTCGATTACTTACCTATACGGCGTAACACATCGGTGAGACATGTAGCGAAATGTCAATTACCTTCGCAACAAATGGCTTACTAAACGGCAACAATCAACCAAAATAACAATCAGCTATTAACTATTTGAGTAACTCTAATAAATAATTTTGTTAATACTGTTTAGTGGATTTATTAATTATGTGAGTTTGGAAAAAGTTGAAGTTTAGTTCATTTATTGATGGCATGATTTGTTAATTGGTGTTTTCAATGTTAATGTTAATGTCATTGAGCAGTAACTAAGTAGTAATTTATCAGGCCATTTGTGTCACGATTACACTTCATATGTTATTTTATATAATTCCCTGACAGTCTCACTCATAGATCACTCATACATTGAAACACTTTTCATTGCTCAGGTCATATTTAATTAAAATTAAATTAAACAAGGATGTGCTTTATATCTCATGGATTTATATAACAAACCATGATGACACTGATCAATTGTTAATTTTTTACAACTAGGGTTAATCTCATCTTCCGATCAACTGGCAATTACTTAAATTCCTAAGCTATCAGGTAGCACCCAAAGTGTACTTAAAATAAAGATCAACACCTTAAAAAATAAATTTTGAATTGTTGATAATTATTTATATACAACGAAATTTGTCTAATCCCCGTGGAAGTACAAAACAAAAGCCAATAAATTAATTAGGAAATAAATGAACAAGAAAAAAAATACTAATTAAATCACAAGTTTTAACACTTAATACCAATGTCAATTGATTTATATGGATTTATATTCATCAAGATTTTGACAGGTTTAATTAGCATATTTTTATATTACATCCTAGTTTCTATAAAGAGGAAGTCGTCATTATAATTTACCTAAAACTCGCATTATTGAGGTTATACTTAAAAATATCTGATAATATATTAATTATTTTGATATATTAACACCAAAATAGTAATTAAAAATCTGCTATACTTATGTAAATTTTAGATTTTTATTTCTAATAGGAAAAGTTTTGTATGCAGTAACGTTTTTATTGCCAAGGATTAAACGCGCTTAGTACTTCCAAAAGCAGTAAAAATGCAATTTAGAATGGTATCATTTTAAATTGAGTTAAACATTTATCGCTTAAAGATTAATTTGTTTAACAAATTACGTACTACGGTATTAATTGTCGTAATGTCGTGGAATTTTTTTGCAATCAAAGTTTGTGCTAGTGCTTTGTAACAAACCAACAAACAACTAATCGCATTTATCATGCTATTGTATTCGATTATTTGCATTATTACTTACTATTATCAATTCTTATTTTATAAACTTTAATTTTAACACAGAGGAGTACATTTTTTAGTCATCAAATAAGCTGTTATTTAGAAAATAAAGTTCTTTGGCTTTGTTCTGCATTTGTTTGGCATGCGGCCGGCTGCCAGCCAATAACTTTGTGTATTATTATTTAAAATATTTAAAAATTGTGGTTTTCGTTTGAAAATAAAAGATAATTTATTTGAAATGAATGCACATTGACCTATCTTATTCAATAAGAATTTTAAAAAAGCTCAATTCATCTGATCTTGTGCAAAATTATACTTTTCGCATAATATTCTATTTAATGTCAATATTATTATACTCACGTGAGCTTGTATAGGTTTCCATTCCAACGCTTCTCAGAAAGTGTTCTTGAATAATATGTTAATGTTAACTATGTAAAGTTATTACAATACAGACGAATAAATAAAATAAAAGACAGCACAACAACGTGAACGTTGAAACATTCCAAGTGAATATTGTTAATATGCAAATTAACGGCGTCTTGATTCTTTAAAATACCATCAAAAAATATATATGCAAGATAGTACATTATTATAATATCTTCTTTTTACTTTCGATTATGATGTCATCAAAACAATATGTCAACTTTAAATAGTAAACAAAATTCGTTTTCTTTAAATTAATTTTAAGCTTTTCTTTATAAGTCAAGGAAATTTATAATAATTACTGATAACAACATTTTTTATTGTAGAGCATGAATTAAGTAATATTAATTATACTATAACCTAACACGAATTTAACCTAAAAATATTATATGTTTACGTTTTTTAGGTGTTTAATAAATAAATATAAAAAAACTAAATGTTAACAATACAAAGTATCACATTTTTGTAAAGTATTTATAGTGAGTTTAAAATTTGTTTATATCTTAAATAAATTTCATTTCAACATTAATTAGAGCGACTCAAATTAACACAAAAAATGTACAATAATCTATAAATGTTTACTGAGTTGTATTTTATTTAGTTTTATTAAGTAAACATCTAAAGAAATGAAAATTAAAACAATTAATTTAATGATGCAACTAATTGCCTTCATTGTTCTGCACTATTTACGAGCCTTATTCGGATTTATTATTCGAATTTACAAAACCACAAGACTTTTTCACTTTATCGTCGAACTGAGAAAGTAATAAAAGTAAAAAATTATTAAAAGTAATGAAAGTAAGCAATAAATTTTATTGTGTTCATTAAAATGCAATCAAGGTTAACAAATAAAAACCAGATCATTGTTACCGAAACAGCCGTAGAACCGATTTAAATAAATAATTATGGCTTTGTGATATGCGGTTTGTTCGCCAAGGTTGACAAAGGTGTTAAAATTATGGAAACGGAAATTAAAAGAACGGAAACGAGAGATGTGACAAAAAACGAACTAACAAAAAGAACGCAATTTCAAACAAATTTAATGACAATGAATGTTTATGCTAATGTTTTTATTTGGATTTTATCTTGATTTTTGTGAATTAAAAAGTGAATGAATCTATTGAAAGTGTTCAACAAAATGAATTGTGTTTATTGTGTAAATTGTGTTGAAATTACAATAAATATAAATACATTTTAAAATTAATGATACACTATAGTCAATTGAAATTTTAATTATTAATATATTTTGGAATTTTGTTGGTTTAACAAATTTAGGACACTAGGTGAAAATAATAATTTATTGATATCTAAAATTATGTAATTAATATTTTAAACAAAACATTCTAAATAAAAAAGTTGTACCACTCTGAAATTATAAAAAAAATGTTGACTACATTTTTAAGTTGATCAGTCCTATCATAAAAAAACGCTGTACAATCGCCATTTTGAAATAAATCTTTCTAAAAAAATTATTGAAACTAGTCACTAACATGTATAATAAAATCACGTTAAAAAAAATTTGTTTTATTTTGTAGTATTTCTGAAAAAAATCTAAAAATAAGTATTTTTATTAAAGTAAAAAATCATTGTATATTTAGTTGCCAATAGATGAAAATAAAAAATAAAAAATACTTTTCTAAACATAAACATTATGAAACAATAGTGTAGAAAAAAACATATTTTAATTTATTTTTTTGCAACAATTCTCTACGAAATAAGCCAATATATATGATCTAACAGTTTTTACACATTTTCTATTCCAATAAAGTACAAAATTAATAGACTTGAATACGAATGAATGCTCACATGCTAAAGTAAATAAATAACGCACATTACACTAATTTATGATATAACACTGATGGCATAATCAGATCGTAACATTCATATTTCACTCAAAAGTATAAATAATTGCATATAAACAATATAAAAAAATTTGTAAACCTATCAAATTAAATTTAAATATTAATATTCTCAATCTCTTTATAAACTTAACAAGACAATGACATATTTTTGTATTTACCAAATATAAATTACAGACCTTGGTTTTTTTTTCAATTTAAATATACAAATAAATAATAAACTGAACGTATTGAATGTATATTTCAATATGACTTTGCAAATTAATGATTAGATCTTGTAAATTTCGCTAATTTAAAATTTGCGAAAAAAATCTATTAATTCAGTTGCCTCTTTACAAATGTAACCAATGTGAGTATTTAAATAAAATACTCGTTGTGCGCGTATGTCCTAATTCTATCAAAAATTCTATGCAAACTTCAGGCGATCGTCGACTATAACTATCTTTACAACATTTACTTATTTTCTATAATTTCGCAACTAATTTCGCACACAACCGATTATAAATATAGTTAACTTTGATCAAGACTTTGAATTTTATTTTGTGTTGAATCGCAATTTGCGATATTACTATTTTAAACTTTAGACACTTAGGATTTAAGTTTGTTTACATTTTTAACACGTGAAATCGTGCTTGAGTTGATTCAACAAAAGCAAACTTTTTAAAACCTTACTAATATTTAAGGCTTGGCAAATTATTTTGCGATGGCGATGATGAATGAATGACATGTTTTTAAAATCTCTACACGACTAAAAATTAGAAATGTTTTTATAACTACTCAAAATATTCTTGCGTTATTATAAATTTGGTTCTAATTGAAATTTCACTCTAAACTTAAATAGAAATCAATCTCAGTCGCAAATTTTGTTGGGCTATGACAGGAGGCAAAGCACGCAAAACGTAAGAAATAAGAATATATATAATTTACATTTTATTTTTGGCAAGCCTGCACGGGCCTTTTAAGTGCACCTCTTAGCAATTAAAATTAAAATATAATAGTTTAGTATTACCTAACAGAAAATAATCTAATCACGATTAGGCCAATTAAATTTATATGTTTTTAATAGTTAGTTACAGAAAGTAGATCTAGTCTCTATACAATACAATATTTTTAAAATGAACAACATGACTTTTGGGTAATAATTATTTAAAATTTAATTTATTAACAAAATTAAAGTTTAAAAATTTCTATAAAATCAATTTTTTTTTATTGTTTAAACGATACTTTAGAGTCATAAAAATATTATGCCGTTTAAATTACAAGAAAAGGTTAATTTTTAAAGGTTTAATTGTTGATTTTACCAGAGCGCCAGCTATAGGATTAAAGCGAGCACTAAAACTTTAAACGCTCATATTTCAAAACTAATTTTTTTAGTTCCAAAGACAAATAACTCAGACAATTTTCAACTGAATTACTTGAAATTTGGAATATATCTTGGAATATACATTATCTATAGAGCTACGTAAAATTTTGTTTTTATATTGCATAGTTCATTGGTTATTAACAATTATCTGATATTTTTTTAGACAAATTTTTCACTTTCTAATTTGGAAGCGCGCCGTTTGGCCAAAAATCAATATAAAACAAAAATTCTACGTAATGACCAAAAACTTTGTGATAAATATTAATTCGTGTTTTTTAAAATAAAATTTAATATTATTGTCTAAAATTTGTATTAACTTTAGCATTATCATGCTTTGACATGCTTTTATTGATAGTCACGCAAACTAGTAATTGATTAATGACATTTAAACCGTTTAATATTGTTGTTACGTGCAGAATTATTAATATAGTAAATTAAACTTATATTTATGAATGTATTCAATGGATCCAATATATTTTAAGATAAACGTGCGAAGCGTCCGTGTCCCAGATTTCAATTCGCATTTAATTCGAAGAGAGTAAATTTTAATTATACAAAATGTTTCAATTATCATATTAAAAACAATCGTAAACAAATAATAATTACTTGCTTTTTAATACAAAAATTAGTTAAATTAAATATTCAAAAAAATATATAAAATTTACCAGTGAACAGAATTATCTTTTTATATAAAAAACATTGTTTTGAATATATAATGTTTAAGTTGTTTGTTTTGTACACAAGCTGTAAATATATAATAACGTAATATTCAACATCAACAACAACAATTTAACAAGGAGTGGGCCACAGTTTTATTATTATTATTCTCTTCGGTACGACGCTAATAAAATTTGCCATACAATAAATTTATACATACAATTTGTCTTTGACTTTCGGCATCGTTTTATTAGTTTGTTGTTATATTGTCATTGTCGACTTGTAATGCAATTCAAAAAATGTTTGTTAAGAATTAACGCTGCAGGTCATGCAAAATGATTTTAAATTTACAATATATATATAAATAATAAATATACATCTAAAATTTATTATTTACTTATAGAATAGTGGATACATAAAAAATTCATAAAATTAATTCATGACGTAATTCTCCTTGTACTTGTACTTGGGTTGTTGTCAATTTGCATATGTAAAGAATTAAAAATTTACAACCACAAATATGACTATTATCCTTGAAAAATTAAGAGTGATATGATCAAAAACGTTGATTATTATATCAGAGGTTAATCTCTGAAATCAGTTCTCGATTGAATTAAAATTTATTATGGTAAACTAGGCAATTAATAAAACTTGATAATGTTGGTAAAAATATCAAATTCCACCTCTGCAAAAGTTTAAATTTGTTAAAAATTTTAATTTTTTTTAAATGCTAATATTTTGCAAATGAATTATTTTACTCTTAATATGTTTGACCTAATTTCGATTTTTGGTTTATTCAAAATTTAAACGATGCAGATAATTGATAACATCTGTGCACATTATGGTCTTGAAGCTATTCCTTAAGACAATTTATTTAATTAAATTCATTACTATATTTTACATTATTACTAATGTTTGTTGTATGAATATAATATAAAATATAGTAATGAAATTTTGACAGGCGACAGAATGTCTAGCAAGATTACATTTTTAACACTTGGTCCTCGCTTATTTAATTTATTACTTCAGGAAGTATGGATATCAAAATACCGTATGGTATTGTGACATTTAAATGGAGTATGTATGTACTTACAAAACATATAGTTAGAATTTAATAATAAAGTTTTACTTTATTTAATACTTTAGACTTAAGGCAACTTTAACATCTATTTTTGAATTATTTCCAGTACTACTACAATGTTAGTGACTAATTAAAATAATTTTTTGGTGGGAATTATTTTATATTGACGGCCGTACAGCGTTTTTGCGATGGGGTGTTTTTTTTGCCTGGGTTTACGGCCGGGCTAACAGCTTCTATAATTATTTTAATCATAATAAACCAATAATTTTGTATGATTTTATATACCTGTTATATACTAACATCCATATAAGTACGTAGTATTTTTGCCGTATAGAATTTTTTTGACCAAAAAAATGATTTTTTGAAAATTTATAATGGCCTAAAACGTAGTATAGGCAACCAAATCATCAACATTAGATTTGATCAGTCCAAATTGTCGTCACAAACTGATATAAATTATTGCTGAAGTTTGTCAGTCTTTTGAACTTTGATGCTCAATGCTTGAACTTTCCATGTTTTACCTTTTTACACCAACAAACAATTCTCCTCCGATCAAGTTTGTTCAAAGACCTGTTTATTTACTCATAAAAACATAAACGCACCAGAACAATTTCTCTTAACATGTATCTACCATCCATTCAGTTTTTAGCACTTAACACAGTAGGCACGTCTGCATACATTTCCAAACATTTTCTTGTCTCTTGTCTTGGACGGATACAAAAAAACTAGTGAAAGACTTGCATTGGTAAACAAGGAATCAGAAACATACAAATTGTATGTTTGTGCACCTCTTTTAAGATCTTTTTGTGGTTTGCTCTCTCACCTTGTTTCATGCGCACAACGCACATAAACGCGACATTGGCCGAGTTTTCACCTATCAAGGCTTCCTTCAGCTTCAATCAGCCATGCCGCATGCTTTTATTTACCAATGGAGTGGATATGTCTTGATTACGATTTTAACAAGTTCAGTTTTGTTGTTTTTCAATTTTTCTTATAATTTAACAAATTAAAAATAAATAAATTGCAATTATTACCAAAATAATGCAAACCAAATTTTGTTATTAAGTAAATTCGAAAAATAATGCAATGACATACATTTTAAGGCATATTGCTTTAAAATGTTTATTTAATGACTCAAATGTCATTAACACGCAAGACTCTCTACTTCATTTAACGCGTTCGGCAAGAAATTAACATTTTATTAAATGTTAATTAATTACCTGACATTTTGGAAGAAAACCACGTTTTTCTTGCTAAAAATGCAACTTAAGGATTAAGTAAAAATAACATGCAAGCGTAGGTGGATATTCAAACAAAAAAAAAAATTTAAAAAAGATTGAAATTTATTCGATAAAATCAAGGTAAGTAAATACCAGAGATTATAAATACTTACCGATCAAATTACATTTCTCATTATTTTTAAATATTTATTAATCTATTAATTCCTATTTTACCAAACAAAATATTCATTTACAAAAAAAAATTTCTCTTTTAAAGTAAATCGTAAATGTAAATTAAACTAACTAATGTAAGTAACTAAATAAAATTATTCAGAATTAATTGTCGCAGGACTCATATTGATCATGTAATCATCAACCTCATTAGCGTCTATTTCTAGATTTGGATCGTTGTCATCCTCTAAGCTCGGAGAAGGAATCATATCGAGAATGTTTAAATCTTTTTCATAATGAGCTATAATATCAGTATCTTCAATATCAATAGTCCTATCGTCGAAGTCATCATCATCAATCCTTATATCAGGAAAATCTTTGTTATCATAAATTAGGTGATCATAATACTCCATAAATGCAGGATCCTCATTCATAATCACAGATTTATCAATATTCTTTTCGCGTTCGTCTTGATAATTATCAGGACAATTGATATCTTCGCAGTTTCCACTTAAATCATCAACATGAACAGGTTCCAAATCATGGATTGCATCCATACTGTCTATCCTTTCAGGACGTGGGTCGTATGGGATAAAACCATCGCAGCTACTTTCGTCGGGTTCCATGATAGGATGGTAAAAGTCATCGTTGTAGGCTCTACCAGAAGTACTATCATTCTCGGAATTATGATCGTCTGTAGTATTGATATCAATTTGAAGACCTATTGGGCTGTCATTATTATAACTTGGAGGTAAATCATCACTTTCAATATTCAAAGTGTTGATATTTAAGGAATTTTCAGTATTTTGCCTTCCATTTTCCACACCAAGCACTTGATGATATTGCATATTTTCCCTGGCAAGAGTTTGTTGATAAGTTTCATTAGATACATTAACATATTGGCCACCTGGAGTTTTGTACATTATAGCAAGGTCATCTCCCATATCACGCTCATAATTTCTTTCCTGGGAATAATTCACGTCAAAAACATTGATTTGAGACATATTGTTTTCTGTATTGATGGCTCGTGAATTTATGTCAGCATATTCCACTACTTGGATGGGTAAATTATCAATTTCAGGCATGTATTCTGAAGTACCTGTAGTAAACAAAGTCTTTTGGTTATTCTTCTGTCAAATAAGTGGATAATATGACAATTCAAATTCAAATTCAAATACTCACTATTTAAGTTGAAATCTGACGGGTAATCGTTGTTGTCTTCTGTAATCATTTTATTTTTTGGTATATCATCAACATCCGGATATGGTGACATATAATTAGTACTTGAATACTTTGGTTTTTGATTGATAAAAATAGGAGGAGGATAATATATCATTTCATCTAAAACAAACAACAGTTTTATAGTTTTTTTAATGTTACCGTATAAAATTTACTTTACAAAATAAATACCTCCTCCAGGTGCTTCAGAACCAATAGCTTGTAACCCCCTAATTTGAAATAGTTTTGCTGCAGCCACAACATACTTCAATTTTTCTTCCAGAATTGTAGTTTCACCACAGTAAATAAACTCAATAATGCATCGCATTGTCGAACATTCCATGCCATTTACAATAACCTGTTCACTTTGTGGGTTTATTTGTAGTTGTTCCTATAATTATTTTCGAATAATTAAATGAAAATTAATAAAAATTTTAATTGATAAAGAACTATTAACTTACTTTAAAAAAAGGACTGTTAGCTGCCAGAATAACTTTATGTGCGTGAAAACTTTGATTCCCAACTCGAATTACCATATCTACCAATGTTCCATGTTCCATTAGGGCACTAAGACTTGTCGTCATGAATCTAGGATGATCATTGTATTGTACCATCAAGCGTGTTTTCTCGGGTATGTTTTTATTTTGTAACATCTCTGTTTCGCGGTATAATGTCACATGCACCATATTTTTATTGTATAAATACGAATTCAGCGTATTAACTTCGAATGACGTTCAAAACTGATCAGCAAAAAATTTCAGGTTATTGTTGTTTAGTTTCATGTAATGATTTTCTTTTGTTTTATATTGAAATGTTTTGTCACAGCTTGCTGCGTTCGCTAACATTCAAATGTTTTCAAACTCTGTGTGTTATGTGGGTTGCATACAATATATTCGCATTTTAAATAAAATATTTCTCCTTTTACATACATTCTAGAGTATTGCGTGTTGCATGTCATAAATTATAGAATTAAGTAAAAATATTATTTTTTTAGATTTAACCACGATTTAACTATGTTTTCATAAATAAGAAATAAAAAAAAATACTAATTTTAATACTGCGTACTTTATTCATAAGATTAAAATAATAATATTTCATTTTTTAAGATTTAATATTAATATTTTATGATTATAACTAACATGACTAATATATCCCATTTCCCTCTGCTACTCATTGACAGTATCACAGTCGTTTCCAGTCAGAACAAAGCTCCTTGCATCAACTGGCACAACATTAAACTCATCTCTCCTTCCTCTTTTGCAAACCCATTATTCCAGCAGCATCACCACAATAGGAATAGACATCTTACAATTAGAACCAGTTAAAACCCAAACTGAGTTTATCCAACAATATTCCTTGGTCCTTGTTTCGCTTAGTTTTGGTGTGCTATATGTCTTGTCCTGCTTCATAGCAGTTGCAGGCAACCTTTAACATTATATGGAAGCATGTGCTATTTCTATTCACCATTGTCTTGGAGTTAGTCGTAGACTTGGCCTCTCAGACGTTGGAAGTTGGGGGTATCGTCTTCACGTCTTGTTGATACAGTTGGGGGTTTATTGCTTGGTCTGATGCGGTCGGCGTGGCAGTGCGGCGATCGTGATATCAGAATATCGCCCATCGCCTTCGTTGGCGCGCAACCCATGCAGAAACAGAAACGGAAGGGTTCCGTCATTGGACGGACATGAATTTAGTGGCCATTCGTCTTGGTGATATACGATTGTAGGGAGCCAAAGAGAAGCGTGAACAAGACCGAGACGACTTTATCGCTGCTTCCTTTCGGATTAATGGTAAGCATATGTAAGTATATACAAGATGATTAAATAATAACTATAAGTATAGTATGATTATAATAACTCCAAAGTATGACAATAAATTTATATTTTGAAGCACATGCCCAAAATTCACTCAATCATTATAGATGTTTCATTTTCAGTTAAATCGGGTCACTGTTAAAATAATTTTCAGTAAATGGTCTTTCGATAAATTTGTTTTTCCGGAAATTTGCCTATCGGTCAGCATTCGATTTCGTGGAAATACCAGGCTCAGGCAGCTTACAACTATTGCACTCATTAATATATTCAAATGATTGATCGTTAGAACCAATAACTGTTATGACTATATTTGCTTCTATAGTTAATACATATTTATTGGAACACAGAATTGAAAATAATAAACTGAATTATTTGGTTTCAAACTTCAGTAGAATTTATAAATTTGTTTTGTTAAAAAGTTACAAAATATTTAACAAAATAAATAACAAAAATGTTTTGTATGAGTATTATTTTTTAAAGATTTAGAAATATTTTTTGAAATTAATTAATTTACATTTTTTGTCTGGTGAAGAAGAGCAATGAGTACAAACACATGAGTACCGCTTTACACATTTTTGCATGTTGTGGACAAAGTATGGAAAACCGGGAAACCTAGCAAGCACACATTAAAGAATATTTGTATTTGCTTCACAATCCGGACAGCGATGGGGCTTGAGTGTTGTGAATGCCAACGACAGCCAAAAAAAATTTATGCTAAAAATATTCAAGAGCGTTTGGACACTTGAGGATGCTTCTGCGGTTTATAAAACACTCTTGACATAGATGTAAAATGCTTTTGATTTTCAAATTTGTCTGCGGATTTTAAATAATGTAAAATAACTGCTTTGACCACTGCAAGTCAAGGAAAGCCAACAGAATCTAAGCATATATATTTTCAAATTTTTATAATTATAACGCCGTGTATACACATTTAAGTTATTAGTATAAGTAAAACCATCTACATTTGTAAAAAAGGAAAGATACATAATTAAAATCTTGTAATGATATCCTGCAATTTATAAGTATAAGTAAAATTTAAAATTAAAGTTGGTGTGTTTTATGTTATGGTAGCGTTTAATAGCGAGTAAAACCTTACTCAATGTTACGCTAGTCAAATTTCATTATTGTATTTGCAAAATGTAAATCAAGATTTCATTTTGTGAAGAAGTCACGCGCAAAATTTACGCTTAACTAAAAACATATTAACAGTGTTAGTACTCATTGTGTTCGTTATTTTGGCAATTGCATAATTTCTCACAGAAAAAAATTTAAAACGTAGCAGTTTATTAAAAGAAGATTTAGCAGTGGTTTGTTCAAACGCTGGTGAGGCACTCAAATAATATTCAACGTTATAATATAGAAATATCAAATTTTCCGTTTTCTGCCTGAACCGTCTGAAAACACATCAAATTAAAATGAAAATGTGTGGGAATTGAAATTTTTATTCGAATGTTTGTTCTAGTCGTAGAGTAATAAGTAAATTATGGAAACTTTTAAAGTTATTTCTATGATTGAAGTTTTCTGTATAAATTAGTTATATTCCCGGCATTAATTAATACAGAAACTTTATTTAAACACTATTCGAAATTAGGTTTGTTTTTAATTTCCTAATAAATTGGTAACTGTATAAATTAAACTGATAACATAATAAGGTTTCGAATAGGATTATTAGAAGGATAATTTAGATCTACATTAACATTCCAACGCTCGTAAGATGGGTGAGTGCAATATTCAGAAATCCTTGAAACTTGTGATATTATAAACACTTGATGCTCAAGGACATTGCGCCTAATACGCATAAGAAACTCAACATTTATCTAGAGATGAATGCAAAGTGATAAGCAAATGTAGTAACTTGGCACTTAGAGTATATAACCATAGTTGTGATATATTACTCACAAAATCCGTGGTTGGACCTCTTACAATCTTGCCTTACAATTGTAAAAAGCTTATATTATAATCAATATAATTTAAAGCTTTGTTTGTTGAGGTTAAGTTCTATAAAAGATATTTATGCAAATTTGATATCTGAATGAACTATCTAATTATAGTAGAGTTTATTGATGTGTAAATCAACTCATTCTTGTTCAAGTTCAAGATCGTGTTGTCATTGACATTGTTAAAAATAGAAATCATATTTGCTAACTCATTTAATGAATTTATAGCGAAACGAAATGCGAATTTTGACTTCAAACAGGGTCGTTTTTGGTGGTGCAGTTATTGTAGTAAAGGCAACAATACGCTGCGCGTATTGTCAGAACCGTCAGAACTGTTCCAAGTTGGAAGCTTCGGAAGATTCTTCTCGAAGGTGGCACTCCGGAGTCTCTGAAGGTTGCCGTACGAAGGGGAGAGTGGATCGTGCGCTTTCGGGCATTGTCGTTTACCGGTGCGCAGAGTAGCAACCGGCACATCCCCGCGACTCCGCCAGTTCCCCTTTCAGTTGTACGCGTCGTGGGCCCTGGCGTGCGTGCGACACTCGCGTCCGCGCCTCAAACGGCACCGAGCTCGCGTCGCGGTCGCTCACGCGTTCTGTACCGGCTTCTCTCGAGTGGCACGACCAAGTGTTTAGAGTGAGTGCCAGGACCAGGACCAAGATGATGGCCGGTGGCAACGGCGGAAATATTGTGGCAGAGTGGTTGCGCTCTCTGCACCTCGGTCAGTATGCAGAGTCTTTTATAGACAACGGCTACGACGATTTGGAGATATGTAAGCAGGTGGGCGATCCCGATCTGGACGCTATTGGAGTCTTTAATCCGACACATCGCGCCCGGCTTCTTCAATCAGTGCGCACGTTGCGTGAAGAAGGCGCCGCCAGCGTGTACTTTTCCTTGGAGGAAAGTGTCGCCGTGCACGAGGAGTGTTTGTGCGATAATGTGAGTGCGCGCTCTTCGCGAACTTCATCTGGCCGGTGTTCTGATAAGGACCAGTGTGGCATTGGTGTAATTGGTGTGGCACCTGCAGCATCACCCGCCGCATCTTCATCGGCGGACAGTGGTCCCGAATTAGCCAAGTATGCCGACGAGTACGAGGAAGGCAAGGCCGAACTGGTGAAGATCCCGCGTATGCAGTTGAAGATTCTTCTACGGGACAAACTCGCTCATGATGGCATCAAGTTGACCTGCCAGCCCTACACTACTCCGGTAGGAATCCTAGTAATAAGCAACACTAACTACACTGCTTCACATCTTCTGCACATCACATACGGCTCTGGTTGACGTGCTTAGCACGTCTTTGCACGTACGCACAGTCGTTAACCCTAATCAGGGAGCAGTTAATATTATTACCGAGGTCCGAGCTGGTCCAGCAACCGGTACTCGATGCATCTCTGTACCGCGTGTGGTTATAACAAAATGTAAAAACTTGTCCGGCCGTCGCTATTCATCGGAGCATCGCAGCGTGTTCGCTCTTCTCGTTCACGTGTCGCTCGAGTTCGCCTATGTTTGCTCTCTGGCTTGGTCTGATCTTTGGACGCTATAAGTTTAAAGAGCTACAACAAACACGTTGCCAAAGAATGGACAATGTTACGAGCAGACACTTATTTCTAACTAATAAACGCAAATCTATCTAAGAGTTCTTTGCTGAACAACGTTTAAAAATTCAAAACAAAAAAAAATTGAAAATGGAATATTAAAAAAGTACCCTACATATATCTACAGTGAAAAATCAAGAATGATGGATTTAATTTGAATATAAAAGAAGTATTACATTCATAGATTTTTTTATGTGGATTTAGTAGGTTTGGTGTTGTCTGGCAGCTCGAAATAGGAAGGAACTGATGTGGAATGCGCACCGAAAGGTAGCGCGGCCGGTTTTTACTAGGTCATGAGTAATATCGAACTCTTTGGTTCATTCTTGAACGTTTACGTTCTTCATTTGTCCCTTTATTGACATACATCAATTCAAATATTGCTTTAAAACTTTAAAGATAAATGATCATTAACCTTAAAAACAGTAAAAGTACCTTCTTCAGAAACCTAAATATTATGCCTTAATTAATTGTCCTTGATTTGCAATAATTTCCTGCAATACAATCATCTTACGTCATGACATTACACATGTTAAATCTTCATGTTGAATTAAATGCAGATGACAAGCCTATGTGTGCTCTAGTTTGAGTCTGAAATCTTTTGATCAGATAGCAATTTCTATATTATCGCTCTTGATGAAGTATGTGTTGATGTTTAATTCGTGAATTCGAACTAAGGAAAGCTCGTCTGAAGAGTGTTTAAATTCAACATTAACATGTTATGGTTTAGTCTTCACTGCTTCAATGCAGACTGACTCTTAAGCGTTCTAAGGATAATCTTTGATGTGTATAATCGTTGATTTTCCATTACAAGGAACTCTCACAAAGCAACGAAGTACAGCGCGTATCTACAAAGATGCAAATTTCTCTTCACGATTTTGTAACTCAACTGGAGCAATCAAAATTGGAAATTCCATCAAAACTTATACTACCACCATCATCTCTCCTTGATAGTACCTATATAAATCTGTGTTCTGAAAACAGGTGCTAGGAGAAAACAATTTACTTAATAATTGAACTTTCTGCATTCAGAAAGTTATACAGAAGTTGCACAAAGTCTTAAATGATTTTTTGGGCATTTTATCTGCGGGCTGTATAATCAAGGACAAACGTTAATTTACGTATGCACATAACTATTCGCAACAATGCCGCATCAGTTGGCGCTAGGGAGTGCTACATTGTGCTGGATGTAGGCATTGTAGACACAAGACACTAATTTACATTTACAACGCGCTTAATCAGCAAAATGATGGAAATTAATTAAATCTACATGCTACCTATGTGGAATATACAATCTCCAAATTGGTATCACGTTTAAAAATGTACCTTGGCTCTCTAACTTAAAATTTGGTAACATTTTTGCCAGAAAAAATTAAAGAGGTTTGAATTCCCGTCGTATTCAGAATTGTGTTTATTTTGGACCTTCAGCACATACCTATTGATTTATGTATATGGTCTTGTTAGAAAACAAAATATCGCATAACTTTTACGATGTAGACCTCCAAGACTGAGAGTGGAACTAAACAATAAATGTACAAGACCACAGAAAACTACGATCACGCTAAGGCTACAATCGTCCTCAGGGTGCTTAAGTATGCACACTGTGTGCAAACCCATGGCTCGAATCGTAAATTAATATTTCGCGTGCGATCGTAATTAATATTTGCGTTCGGCCGTAGCGCCGTGTGCAATTACGAATCGTGAGCACCGGCAAATATTTACAGTCGACCCGTGACGACACACACATAACGAAGTAGTCGAGAAAAGTTCTGTGCAAATATAAATCAATGCCTCCGAATTTTTTGCTCAGTTAATTTGTAGTGAATTTTTAGGGTATGGTAAACTGAGTAATTGTAGGTGGGATCAAATATAGTTGTGAGTATCAGTTCCAACTGTTTGAAATAGATATGCGTGTACTAATAAATGAATATATAGATAATGCAGATATGATAAGATACCGCAGCACATCTGCTTCGATAACAAGCTTTATAAATATTGGATAACAATGTTGTAAATGCAATGGAAACAATGTTTAATTGTGTTTGAAATTTTTTGTTGTTAATCTGGGACAAAGTTACTGGACAATTCGTAGTATAAAAGGCTTGAATTTGTTGTTAAAATAAACAAAAAACAAACACTAACGATGCATTGAATTTGCTTGGTTCTAATGCAAACAAGGAAGCATCGACATGACAACTCCGCGTGTTGTTAACTCTTTCGCAGGCAGCGAATGCGCAGCGTTCGAAAAGAATCCGCAAGAGTCGCATGACCATGACGACCAACGGTATCGAAATGCCTTCGGGTCGCAGTCGCCAGCGCTTCCCAGCCAGTCGAACGCACGACTGGTCGCCCAAGAAGAAGAAGAAGCAACAGCAGCAAAGCTTGCAGTCTTGCCAACCGACCGTGATGGCATTCACGTGAGATGAGACAGTAGAATATCAAGACTATCAAGAGTATAAAACCTTCTCTTCATTCCATTGAGTATGAGGCATGGAATCAAGTGCACATCATAAGCATTGAGTCGCATTCTTTTAAATTTTAGTTAGTTAATTCTTTTGTTACAATTTAACTATTAATTAAAGTCACCATTAATTTTTGTATTTTAATGTATTTTTACTGTACTGTTACATTTCACAATAAAACATAAATTTTTAATATTATAAACCATGTTTTTTTGTAAGCACTTCTATTAAATATTTTTAAAATAAAATTCTGAAAGATTAGATTTTGAAAGGCATCTATTAACAACGCAAACACGCGAACAAAGCGGTTTATCAATCCCATCTCAGCATGCAATAATTGTACATTTATGTGGAAACTGTTGGAAATTCGCTCGCAAACAACCACGGCGTGAATTTCTATACATTCCAACCGCCAATAAATGAATGGCGCTTGAATTTTCCACGCGCTCAATGTATCAACCGGCATTTGCATAAACCCTTTCGTTTCGCACTTAAATACCGAATTTCGGGTCGCAAACTACATAATTATACGGCATATATATATTGTAAATAAACGTGCATGCCACGATGCCCAAATATTCCCTAAATATTCATTCAAAATAGTGAAATATGTGGAGTATGAATTATGCATTCTCGAACATAATATCGCTAATTAATGGACATGAATGTTTCATGCCGTTAATCAACTTTTACTCATGTGAAAACTGCAGTAAATAATTTTTATCATACATTTAATTAAATCGATTCATAATATATATTTAGAACCTACTTAAAAATTATTAAAAATTTGCCTACAAAACGTTCAATTTAATCAAAATAGATTTTTTGTTTCTTCGCAATGAATAAAATGTACATGAAAAGCATTTGATGCACAATCTTCTTATAAATTATGCATTGGGAAGTCTTGCATCAAAATTACAATAATTAAATCAAAGGCGTTTCATTTTGCTGCATCAACTTAATGAAACATGGGTATGTTTGCTTTTAAAATGCTCTACGAACTTTTTCTCTTCTGGCAAGCAGCTTTCTTTCCCTTATTGCGTTCATGATACTTCACTCATTTTCGAACACTGCTGATAGCTAGTTTGCAGTGCGAACAGCGAATGCAATGCATCTCATGTTACATTTTTCGTCACAACTCGCTGACTTTGCGGTTTCGCCCCACTTCCGCGAAGTCCATAGCTGATAAATTAAAAAAAATCACCATATGTAAAATATTAAAAAAGAATTGAGATGTTTAGAAGTAAATAACTGAACAACATTTAAATTGTCTCTAACAATTAAATTACTCGTAACAAAGTCATTCTCTTCAGAATTGTTTGTGCACTTTGTGTTTGTGCTCGTGCATAATTCATATGTTGATGTTGCTATTGCGCGTTGTGTTGATTCAGTGAATTCAGGCCCAAATAATGACAATCCGTCTCGGGATTCACTCCGGCGTCCAGGACTGCGCCTTCGTAAGCCCAGGCAAACGCATTCGAAATTGCTTAATCCAATTTGCGTCTCGCAACGGTCGCAGACCTTGCAACAAGCCAAATCGTCCCTCTGGCCTTGCGCATTTGCATGAACAAATACAGCCATAGAGGTTCGGAATGTGCATTGCTTTAACTCCTGCTCAAAGTACTACTCTATCACTCATAGCAAGTCACACTGGAATCCTAGAAAATCAGCTTGCCATCGGAAATTTACTTACACCAGCCAATTATTCGCGCTAACACGTTTTGCTTATGTTACGTATTATACTATTAGATTAAGATTTACAACAATTATGTTAAGTGTCTAATTGTTTATATTGTTAAATCAATTTACGCATTATACATAACTTTCTATTTATTATTATTTTTTTTGTTATTTGTATAGACAGTCAGATAGTTTTATTATATTCAAATTTTCATTGCAGGAGATACGTAATTGATATGACGAAAAAGGTCAAATGTCTGGTGATTCCATTAATATATTCTCCATTATAATAGAATTATATGTCTCGCGTTGTTCTTGTTAAATATAGAAGAAAGAACGAACAAAGTCACTCTTGGCTGGCGCGTATGTCGAGCATAATTTATGTACAATGGGTAGTTAATTAATATAATTTGTTCGACAATGGAAATTTAATATTCATGTTTCAGTTAACCTACCAAAGAGTGAGTTTATTAAAATGCAGCGCTGCTAATTTTTAATTAAAAAAATTAATAAGTTTAAATGATTACTTCACTTTAAGTCTACCTTTGTCTTTTGAACTCGCTGATTAGACAATCAATATAAAAAAACGTGCTTAGTGTTTTCACAAATTGTTTTGAGTTTATAAATAAAATTGTTATTGTTGACGGTTTGATTTTACATTCAAAATGTCTAAATTTCAATTGCATGAGTCACATTGGCGTTATCTATTTTGTGGTTTAGGAATGCATCCGTTCATTATGTCCACACATCGTTTCGAATTCGCTTTCTTGCTTGGAACTGGTATTCTTTTTCGACTTATTCGTTTTCGTGCAAGCAAGTTTTTTAGTGCATCATTTATCCACTCGTCTTTTTGACTCTCATTCTACTAGATATTCTCAATGTTTACCTTTCCTCTCTTCGCGGTGCGAATAGCTCGTACTTTAATTCACATCTCCTGCGCATGCGCGCTTTATTCAGTTCTTAACCGTAGCGCACTCAGTGAATGACGCTTGTGGATGTGCTTCTACTCACTTAGAGCGCTTGCGTCTTGCATCGTTTTATTTTTTTAAATTTTATTTTTTATTGCTGGGAGTACGGAGTGATTCACAAAGGAAACATTAGTTCCATGTTTCATTATATTCATTCTTATGCCAACAACAATCTGAAATACCGAAATTATTATTACTTACAACTAGCTCAAGTCTGTCCGTTCTATAATGCCAAGAGCGATGGCAGTGAAAAAAACGAAAACGAAAGAAACCAAAGGAAAATGTATGAAACGAAGAAAAAGGCCGGGACGATAATGAATGAGAGCATCGCAATTATAGCGTCAAATATAACGCAAGTTCTTTCATCTGTTGTGTGTCTTGTCTTGTCGCTCGTGTGAAATCTTGTTTCATCATTTTTCATATGGGAACTGCTTCTTGGCTCGTTGCTTCTTCATTGTTTCATTAATAATTTCGTTTTCATAATATTATGACGTCGCTCAACAAGAAAAAAACAAATGCTTGATTGTCAGAAATTGTTTGATTACATTTCAGGTTAACGAAGGAATAATCGTAGTAATTTCCATGAATTTAGCATATTTTAATTTTAATGCACATTATTGAACCTCCTTTTTCGTAATATTTTATAAGTTTTGCTTTAATCTGTAATTTTTGGCTGGTGCGCACTGTGCACATTATCTGGCTGGAATAATCTTGATAATTTTAATGCGACTGCCACGACGGCATCAATTCGAGCGTGAAGAATTCTCGTCTGCCAAAAAACGACCACACGACTACGGATACAGAGCGCCGCCACGGAACGACGGATTGCGCTATCAAAAGATTCCCGACGTTCGAACTCGACCGCAAAATCAACCGCATCCGAGCGCGCACAATGCTGAAGATACCCGAGGAGTTAAGCTAGAGCTCAAAAAGATCGGAACCTGAACGAAAGTTGGGCAAAAAACGACCATCGGCTACCAACCCATCGAAGACGATCGAAAGAGGAAAATAAAAGAATAAGAATCCAACCGCCAAAGGAGAAAGTTTCAGTTTTCTGGATCTATCGGTTTTAGCCAGGGATGGATTTGAGAAAATTTTACCGCATTATCATCAAGAAATGGTTTGGAATAAAGAAAATTTGTAATCCAAAGTAATCCAAATAAATGCTGAGAATTGTTCAGGTTCTTTAGCATTAAATTTACTAGATAATCCAATAAGCTTCTATATTATGGACGGTTTTCCTTTGTTTTGGGCAAAAATAAAAACGTAGCAGGAAATAGTAGATCTATAGATACTACGGCAAGTAGAACAGCAAAAGTTGATGTTGACTATGAGTCTAGGAAAGCAAATTAATGACTGCGCTGGAAGGGTCGTGCTGATGATCATGAATTCTCGTCTTGACATGAAAACAAAGTGCACAAGTGAGTACACAAAGTACAGTAACAGTGTGCAAATTGTGAACTAATCTATAAATAAACTGCTTAATTATAGACACAATGTAAACACTTTTGTACACAGAGCACATCAAATTCGTCTTTATTTGTATCAATATTTTGTTGTACTTTTTTGACTCAAATAATTCCTCGGATGGTGCTTTGAAGATTTTCAAAAGTGGTCTCTTTATTATTGTTTATTTACTTCAATTCTGTATCTTGCGTTTCATGTTATGTATAGAGTTCTCGATTCTTATCATGAAAACAAGTAGGTACTCAAATTAACTTGGAGAGTTGCACCTTTTTATATTTTAATTACATTTTAGAAATTTTGTATTTTAAAAAAGGACACGGGGATTCGAACCTAGGTGATTTGTCACGCACATTCTTAATTCCTCAGTTCTTTAAGCCACCGCTGATTAGCCAACCAAAAAACTAACGAATATTATGTACCAATCGATATCTAAATTTCTAACTTTTAACTAAACATACTTCCATTAAATTTAACTAACAATTTTTGTTAATATTCATGAATTAAAAATATCAAATAACTAAAATTTTAAATAACTGTTGACATTCCTGTAATGCAAAATTAAGCTAAGTGAAAAAGTAAAGCATTTTGCAAGCAAAGACAGTTTGCACTTTTCACAAAGAAATGTTTCTTTTTGGCACTTTCAACATTTTCTGTTGGAGTTGGAACCGAACTTTTTTTTAGTTTGCTTCCCTCAGGTTACTCTTGCTCCGAGCACGGCGCATAAGATCTTACATCTTCCAGAGTTATAAGATGGTGTTACGCTCGGCGCAGGTGTTCGTTATTAAACTTGGGCCGTAACGCAAGTTCGACGCGCAAGTTTTGTTAGCATGGCGGCGGCGGCGGCAACAGAGGTGGTGGCAAGGAAGAAGTTGGCACAGCGAAACGAGCGAATTGAGTAATCACCTGCTGCCTGGCCAATATTTCAACAAACAGCAAACAAGGTATCACCATCTTGGAATTTGGATTAGGTCCCAAAACAATGCAATGAGTCGCATGTATGTTCCTAAATATATTCACGTTCTAAGTCATATAAAACTTTTGCCACACTGATTTTTAATTACATGTTTACTATACATGCGTTTAAGTAATTGTACTGTCAACAAAACGTTGATTACTTGAGTTATTTTAACTCAGACTACTAATAATTAGTTCAATGTAGGAGCAATGTTTCAGACAAGCTTTAATTTCCCACTCATTGTGTATCTGAATTCGATCCATGCAGTACGTGTGTTTGAAAACCACAAATTCATACATGAATATTAGCATGTTGGCAATACAAACAGCAGGAGGACTCATTGAAGCGCCAGACTTTACATGGTGTTAACATGATTTCTAATAAATTGACATGTACGTGTTTACATTGCTCACATCGTAAATATAATTGGAAATGTTGATATTGCAAAACTAGCTAACTTTGTTATTAAAATGTTTTCACAATATTACTATTAAAAGCTAATTTATTAATATAGATATCAAGTGATTATCATCATCATCATTGTTGACGACAGCGCCTTTGCCATCGTGAACATATCACTGTCTGAAACAGAACGCTTTGGGTAATAATCACTTCAATATTCAAAGCGTTGTCAGGCTGAGCGTTGCATGATGACGAATATAGTAGAATTTCATGAGTATAGACTGTATGAAGCGTCAGAGGGAATCAATCATTCAATTAACATCAATCATTAATGATCGGAGATTTTAATTATATAGGCGCACAATAATTATAGACGCGCTTCCTTGCTATGACATCCGGACGGTAAGCACTTATCGTATAAATTATTTATCACTTTCGACCTGACATCTATATGACTAGTTTTACAACTTTGGAAAATTGAAAACCGACGACGAAATAAGTCATCACAAATTAATTTATTTACGTTATACAGTCTTTCAATATCATTTGATTTTTTCGCTAACATTTTAACTTAAGGGGCATTGTTTCAAAATTGCGTTTTTGCGGTGACGTGTTTTTTGAAAGGGACTTATCGTTTGTGTGAATTGCTTTAGAAGTACTTGAAAAACTAAAAAGTGATAAATGTGCCTAAAAAGTGTCAGATAATTGTTTATAACTAATGAACTATTCCAAAATATGTTTCAAATTACAAGTCATTCGGTTGAAAATTAAAAATTTTGATTTTAAAAAACTTCTCGAGTGGCCCAACCCCATAAGATAGAAACCTGCAATTTTAATGAAACTAATAAAGTTGGAGCGATGTCATGCTGCATATTTCCAGCAAGATAGACTTTTCGTTAGTTGGAAGACCGTTAAATCTTGTCTTGCTTCTGTCTAGTACGTCAACTTGAGCAAATTTGACTTTACTCTAGTATACTGATGGTTTAGTTTTTGTTGGTTGAATCTCTTGTGAGTTTAGTTTTTGTTGTAACTTGACTAACTTATCTGTTTTTCTATGAAAATTAAAATTTTCATAATTAATTCCTATAAAATGGACTTGGCAGTAACTAGGAAGAAGAAGTAGAGTAACACATGGGAAATTACTTGCGTTAAAAATTAATAATGCAACTTGGTAAAACGTGCACTTAAACACTGCGTAAAGGGAAAATTAATTTATAAATATCTAAAACGATGTATATTAGTTTGATAAGAATTTTTATGTCAGGTGTTAGTTTTTTCACTGATTGCTTTTTAATGGGAAATTTATTGATATTATAATGATATACTCTTGAAGCTTACAGTCGGTTTTAACGAAAATTAATAAAGACATTTCATGCTTACTCTTTGGTTATTTCAGGAAATATATTTGGTCACTCGGTGGAAGGACTAATGTGATTCCAATTTGGAAAGTATCAGGAAGGGCTGAAATATTACGAAACTCTTCTGGTTTTTATTTTCTATAGAAACAAAATTAGTTGTAAGTGTTATTTTGATCGTAAACGTTCCTAATCGCTCGATTACTATCTACATTTAACTAGAATTAACTTTTTTTGAACCGGCTCGGTGGTCGAGTGGTCAACATTCTCAGTTGTTGATCAGGAGATCGCAGGTTCAAATCCTTAGAGAGCCCGGGAGAATAAATTGCAACTTTACTCAATATATAATATGTATACCTGCAATTATACACATCAGTAGTAAGGTTTCGGCGCTAATAACCATAGTAGTTGATGCGTTAAATACAT
>JARJDS010016976.1:0-31520 GCA_030264155.1 Atheta pasadenae | reverse complement strand
GTTCTCACTCGCACTCGCAACTGTTATTCATTTGTTCAAACTGTTGTTGATTTCCAACGCCTCAAACGATTCAATAAACTCAGTTGAATTCAAACATTCCAGGTGAAACAGTGAAACCCATTGACGATCTGAACTTAATATAATCTCTGGGTGAGTACAAAGTCTGACAAGTCTTCTAGTCCATTATAGTTTTAAAAGTAATATTACTTTTTGAGGTTAAAATTAGGTTAGTTTGGTTTTAATAACGATGCATTCTATCAAAACATGTTACGCATCCAGCTTTGTGTGATTTAAGGAATATCGGTGCTTTGTATCAAAAAATGTTACTAAGATAAATTGTTCTCCATTAAATTTCCTACAACTTTTGTTATAAACATTTTTTGATATTTTAGTTACAAATAGTAGTTTTTGACGTTTAAAGTATATTTTTAGTTTAAAATGCAAAAGAAAGTGTTAAACTAAATAATCAATATTAGCACTTCATTCAAGTTTGTTCCCGACCATTTCAAGTCCTTGTAATCCTTACGCTAGACATTCCTTAACCTTCTTTCTTCTTATTTTAGTTTTCTACTTTAGTTTATTTGTTCCTTATTTTCGTAGTTTTGTTCTTTAAAATCCAATCGCAATAAACCTTTAAGTCGCTTCTTTCCCGACGTTTTTCGCAAACAAAACAAAACAAAACGCGTATTTGGTGATCGGATGTTGATCGAACAGGACAGGATAAAGCTGGGAATTGTTGAAGACAACACGTTTGATATATAACACCAGCGTTGTACGTATCAGGACGTCAATGTTATATAAAATTGGATCCTTTACACCCACTAAGCCCGATTACACAATAAATACATTTACGAAATAATTCTCATCTAAAACAAACACAAAGATGACAATAGTTTTTGCAAAAGTTAATAAAAGCTAATTTTAATCATAAAAATAGATGAAATAATCAATACACGTGTTTAGATGCTGAATAAACGCAACTAACTCGACCGCTTTTTATCGTTTATCTAAATATTTATTTAGATAGCACGTTCGTTGGTTGTACTTTGTCAACCGGGCCTGAGTCCGACAATATAAAGATAAATATTGTCCGACAGGAAATTAGTTACCGGTTACAGTGTGTGTTCAAACACAAAAATCTATTCTGTTGCAAACACCGTGGGCTACAGACATGTTTAATTTAAAATCATAAATCAAATAAATTTAATTAATTTGTACTTGTATGTAAACTTGTATTTTCTATTATAATATCAAGAATATATCTTATACAAAATCGCATAGATATTTTTGTTTTTAAGTTCACGTTTAAGTGAAAATACAATGTTTAAACTTCAAAAACTCATATTTCTAATAAAAATATCAAAAAATGTTTCAAACAAAAATTGTAGAGAATTTAATGAACTACAATTTATCTTAGTAACTTTTTTTGATAAAGCGCACCGTTACTATGAAAATCACAAAAAACTGATGGATTAACACAAAAACTTATTATTCAAACAACAAACTTTAAACGTCAAAAAATATTATTTATAATAACAATATTAAAAAATGTTTCTAACAAATGTTGTAGATAATTTAATGAACAACAATATATCTTAGTAACTTTTTTTGCTAAAGGGCACCGTTTCTATGAAAATCACAAAAAACTGATGGAATAACAAAAAATCTGATTATTCAAATTACAAACTTTAAACGTCAAAAACTATTATTTCTAATAAAAATATTAAAAAATGTTTATAACAAAAGTTGTAGATAATTTAATGAACAACAATTTATCTTAGTAACTTTTTTTGATAAAGCGCACCGTTACTATAAAAATCACAAAAAACTGATGGAATAACAAAAAAACCTAATTATTCAAACTACAAACTTTAAACGTCAAAAACTCATATTTCTAATAAAAATATTAAAAAATGTTTCTAACAAAAGTTGTAGATAATTTAATGAACTACAATTTATCTTAGTAACTTTTTTTGATAAAACGCACCGTTACTATAAAAATCACAAAAAACTGATGGAATACCAAAAAAAAACTCATTATTCAAACTACAAACTTTAAACATAAAAAAATATTATTTCTAATAACAATATTAAAAAATGTTTCTAACAAAAGTTATAAAGAATTTAATGAACTACAATTTATCTTAGTAACTTTTTTTGCTAAAGCTCACCGTTTCTATGAAAATCACAAAAAACTGATGGAATAACAAAAACTAACATTGAGTTGAACTAAAATTTCAAAGATTCATCAATTTAAGTTATAAATTCCCTCAAATTATACCCGAAAATTGTCTGTAACAATAACTCCTGAATGTAAATGTCAAATCAAGCCAATTGTGACAATTCGCCGTCATTAGCTGCAACTTTACGCATAACATAACCTTAATACCCAAATGCAAACATCATGGATGCAAATCACCTTTCGATTACCGGAATTACGACGCAAAACGCAGCCGCCAAAGATCGAACGTGCTCGGATGAAAATATTTTCAAAAACGCTTTAAAGTTGTTGAACCGCACGAACTCGTTTACCTCATCACATGCAAGTGCATCGCGCGGGCGAGAGCTTCAAAGTTGAATGCACTATGAATTACGCGTTTCCTCTTTCTTTTCCTCGAAGCTTTTCTGTGCTTTTTCCTCCTCGCCAATCCTCACCTCCGATCCTCTGATCGCGTGGGTATTTTTGCGCTCGCCGCCGATTCACTTTCGAGCAGATCACTAAAGTGGAAAATTTATCGACACTTTACGAAGCTAGGACATCGCGATGTGAACAAGAATTTTTCATATTTTACTTCTTCCCCACCACCCCCAATAAATAAAAAACAAAAGAATTGAATGTGTTATGATTGAATTACGCTTAATTCATTGTCTACACATCATTGACTAGGTCAACGCCAGTAAATGAATGTGACATTGAAGCTAAGGCGACAAAGCGTATGAAGTTCTCTCTGTGTGTGTCTGTGCGCTTTCCTGGCAGTCGAAGATTTTCCGCTGCTCGACTTTATCAAAACCAGTGGAGCGCCAATGACGTCAATAGAAACTTAACAGATACTTGTGACGGCGCTTTCCGAACAACTTACTCAAGATCTTAGGCATTATGCTGAAGGAAGCTTTTAAAAATTGTCGTAGTGAAGTAAAACTTCTATCGTTTGAGGAATTATTTGCGATAAAAGTGGAAATTGAAGCTTTGCTTTGATTCTTTTGATATCCAAGATGTTGTTTGAGGTTTTACAGATTCCGAAATGGTAATTTAGGTTCCATGACGCTTCTTTTGAGGTTAGTTAAGTCTCGTAAGTTGTGACAAGAAGAATTCTATGATGTGGAATCAACGAAACAAATAGTCTGGCAGTTTAATTAAGTTTGTGGCTCGCAATTATGCTGTAGATGGGTGGGAATAATATTATTAACTTTTTGACATTGACATCGAGACACCGATATCGATATTTGATTTTTAAATGAAATATTTGAAAGCCAAAACAAAATTTTTATTTCGTTCTAGATCAGTTAGAATTCCTGAGGTGCAAGTTTGTTTTTTAAGGCTTAAAACTGCTATTTCTAACTTGAATATTAAAAAATGTTTATAACAAAAGTTATTCCTTATTAACTACTCTACAAATTATCTTAGTAACATTTTTTGATAGAATGCCTCAGTTTAGTTAAAATCTAATTATAAAATCAGTAAAACCCAATTTCACGTAAGGCGTTATTTTGTAAAATTTTAACTTTCAAACCTCAAAAATTAATATTTCTAATTAATATATCAAAAAATTGTTTATATAAAAGTTGTGGGAAATTTAATAAACTATAATTTATCTTAATAACTTTTTTTGATAAAACGTACCGTTATTGCTCAAATCGACCAAAACTGGAAGACAAACAAAAAATTTGAATTCTTGAATCACAAACTTTTAACCTCAAAAAGTGATATTTCTAATAAAAATATAAAAAAATGTTCTTAACAAAAGATATAGAGAATTTTATTAGGAACATTTTATTTTAGTAGTATTTTTTGATACAACGTACCGTTATTGTTTAAATCCAAATAAACTGGATGGTTAACAAAAATTTTAATTGTTTGATTAACAAAAAACTTCTCAAACTTTTAACCTCAAAAACGGTTATTTCTAATAAAAATATAAAAAAATGTTTTTAACAAAAGTTATAGAGAATTTAACTAAGAACATTTTATCTTAATAACTTTTTTTGATAAAACGTACCGTTGTTGCTCAAATCGACGAAAACTGGAAGACAAACAAAAAACTTGTATTCTTGAACCTCAAACTTTTAACCTCAAAAAGTAATATTTCTAATAAAAATATAAAAAAATGTTCTTAACAAAAGATATAGAGAATTTATCAATAAACTTTTTATCTTAGTAGAATTTTTTGATACAACGTACCGTTATTGCTTAAATCCAAATATAGGGGATACTTAACAAAAAGTTTAATTGTTTGATTAACTGAAAACTTCTCAAACTTTTAACATCAAAAACTGATATTTCTACATAAAATACAAAAAATGTTTCTAACAAAAGTTGTAGAGAATTTAACAAAGAACATTTTATCTTAATAACTTTTTTTGATAAAACGTACCGTTATTGCACAAATCAACGAAAACTGGAAGACAAACAAAAAACTTGAATTCTTGAACCTCAAACTTTTAACCTCAAAAAGTGATATTTCTAATAAAAATATAAAAAAATGTTCTGAACAAAAGTTATAGAGAATTTACCAATAAACATTTTATATTACTAACATTTTTAATAAACTTCTTAGTTTTACCCCAATTTTGAAATTAAAACTTTCACCCCAAAAATTTTCAAATTTAAAAATTCAAATCAAACTTTTCCTAAAAAAAAAATAATAAACAAAGAAAAATATTCACCAAAACAGAGAACCACCTGAAACATGCCAAAACCAGAAAATTTTACAACTTTAGTGACATCCGTAAAAGTCACGACAAATCACACCGGAAACTTGAACAACGCTTGAACCAAACCCAAGAAAAGTCAAAGCGAAAAAAAAAAAAATAAACCAAGCAATTCCATAGCAAATTAATCAACGACTCCTGTTCTTATTCTGCTCACTCGCATTGCATCGCTTACTCAAATTGGTCCTTCAATTAGCTTATCTAAATATTTACGCAAAGCATTGCTTCGCTGCGTATTTTTAGCCATTTCACGACTTATTTAATAAAAAAAAGAAAATAAAACAACAAAACAAAAAATGACAAACAAAGTAAATGAAACAAATTCCATAAGCTAAAACAAAAGCACGTTTTGTAAAGACACGTGATTATTATCTATTATTTAATTCATTTGTTTGTCCAACCGGTGGCTGATGTTTAATTAACGATAACATCTAGATAGCCAAGGTGCCAAACAAAAGCGTATCGATGTGCAAAGCAGCAATTACAAAAAGCGTAATATGAATGAATCGGATTCGGCGCTTGCTGGCGTTCTGCGCGACAACCAACCGGGGTGGAGCGTCGCCGACGCGTGTATTTAAAGCTTGTCCGTCGTACGCGACGTCCGCACAAGCATCGAGCGTCGGGACGCCATCGCACACAAGCCACATATCACCCTTCACAGCCACCGGCGATACCCAGAAGTGCAAAACCGCATTCAACACGACGTGACCAGCTATGTATTTGTGCAGCGTCGCGACGTTCTTCTGCTGTTGGGCCCTCGTCTTAGTGCAAACCCATCCTCATGTTCTACCAACTCTACACGCAAGTGATAATCATCCAAAGGTATGTAATTACACTAATTACTATTTTAAACCAAAAATATTCATTCATTGTTTTGTTTTTTTGCTTTGTTTTGTTTTGTTTTGAAATAAAAAAAACAAAAAGTCATAAACTTTATGGATTTTCATTAGAATTCAATGCGAATGAAGCAAAAAACAATTAAAACATTAATGGCATCGATTATGGTGGATTAACGAGCGCATATTTATCGCTCGTTTAATGTTTAATAATCCAATTTAATTGAGATTGAACGTCAATTAAGTCATTAAGTTGGAAGAGAAAAAAGCTTTTCCGCTTTCCTTTTGGCTGAGGCGAAAAGCCTGAGTGGACACATAAATATCGTATTTAATAACAAAGTTAATGATTGTGGTAAAAGTTGGGTGCTTGCATTATGATTCAATTAATTACTCTGGATGGCAGGAACTGTCACTTCTTGTCATCTTTGTTTGCTGGGTTCGGGACAACTTGATAAACTAACTCGCCACTCGACACAAGTTGAAACAACTCAACAAGAAGCTTTTAGAACTTTAACTATTTGTTTGGTATCCTTGAGAATTTCATAGTTTCGTGTAACACGAACAATTTGATGGGGAGATACTTGAGTGGTCAAGGTTCGGTTTATGATTAAATTATGATTAAATAATTTAATTATAATTTACTTTAAGTTTATAATTTTTATTTTTTGTTTGTAATTTTTTTTTTAATTTAACAATAATTATTGTGCATGATGACTAACGTTTTAGATAAAAATGGTGTTGGTATGCTTCGAATTGTTTAAATTAAATTAAATTTAGAAATTGTTGTGGTTTTGAGGTTAGATTTCTCATTTTAATGAAAAAATAATACATAACTTTTGTTTTCTTTGAAATAGAAGTGAAATGTTTATGGAAAATGATGAAATTTGTTAAAATTATTTAATCTGTTAACAATTACGCATAAATAATCTCAGTGAAGAATCGTAATTGTTTGTTAAAAACAATAAATAATAAAAAGAATTAAGGGATATTTTTGGTATACACGAATGGTATGGTGAACATTAAACTTCTAACCTCAAAAAGTCATATTTCTAGTAAAAATTAAAAAAAATGTTATAACAAAAGTTGTGGAGAATTTAATGGGGAACATTTTATTTTAGTAACATTTTTTGATAAAATGCACCGGTATTGTTTAAATCGCACAAAACTAGTTGAAAAACTTTAACAAAACACTTTTATTGAGGTAATACAAACTTTAAACTTTAAAAAGTCTTATTTCTAATAAAAATTTCAAAACATTGATCTTAATAAAACTTGTGTAGAATTTAATGGGGAACATTTTATCTCAAAAACTCTTATTTCTAACAACAATATCAAAAAATTTATATAACAAAAGTTGTGGAGAATTTAATGGGGAACATTTTATCTTAATAACTTTTTTTGATAAATTGCACCGGTTTTGAAATAATTGCATTAAACTTCAATATCAAAAAAAACTGTCCTGATGGATAAATATTTTTAAATTTAAACTTCTGCAACATTTTTATAATTGAAAAACTTTAACAATTTCCCCGTGTGGATTTTGTTAGTTTTTTCACTGAACAATGCATTTCCATTGTTTCTGCGTCAGTAATTACTTGAAGTTGTTGATAGACATTTTATTCATTATCTAGTTCGATGAAAAACTTTCTTTTGTTCACCACCATCATTGAGTGTGGGCAGCATTATTCGCATGGCGTACTTGTAATACCTATATCGGCAGAAGAATATGTATCAAGGAAGATGCCTAATTAATGCTGCTAATTGTGAGTTTATGAACAATGAAAATGCGTTCGTGAAAGATAAGTTTTTGGTTACGTTTTGTTTTTATTTTTCATTATTCTAAAATAAATTTATTTAACTTTATTTAACTTTATTGTATCTACAAAAGATTTTAAAATATAACATTTTTATTATTTGATTTGTTTAAAATTTTAAAAAAATAGAAAAAGTTTTGAATTAATTAGTTTTTAATTGGAGTTTCTGTGATAAAAGTAAATTTAGTTCTGTTTTTGGATTGTAGGTGTCTAACATTAGACTGTTTGAGTTTTACGTGGGTGTAAAGCAAATAACAAAAAGCTCAGGCGAGGAAAAGGTGAAAAGCTTTCAGGCACAAATTAAATTGTTAAAATTTAAATAAACTCGTTTTGCACAAAGGGTTGCAGGAAAAAATTCGAGGGTAATGAGATAACTAGATTTGGAAAATATAAAAAACGTTTTAATATTAAAATATTAATGAAAATGCAAACTAAGTTTTTAGGTTAAAAAATAGGAAAATGAAAAATTATTGAATTTCTGTTTAATAAAAAAATTTACACTATCTTTGAAGCGTTGTCAACGAAAAACTACTTTTTCAATTTTAACCATATTTTTAATTATAATGAAACATTTAGTTTGCTTTTATAATTCGTTGAGTTTATAATTTTATCTTAATTACTTTTTTATTTATTACGTTTTAAAAAAAATCGATTTTATCGTAATTTCCGTAACTGAAAGTAAGCGCCATCTTTGAAACGTTGTCAACAAAAAACTACATGTCTAACTTTCATAAAATTTTTATTCCTAATGAAACATTTAGTTAACTTTTATAATTCGTTGAGTTTATAATTTTATCTTAATTAGTTTTTGATTTATTACGTTTTATTTCAAACAATTTGCTATTATCGTAATCAGATCGTAATTTCCCTAACTAAAAACAAGCGCCATCTTTGAAGCGTTGTCAACAAAAAACTACATATGCCATCATAACAAAATTTTTATTTCTAATGAAACATTTTGTTAACTTTTATAATTCGTTAAGTTTATATTTTTATCTTTATTAGTTTTTGAAATATTACATTTTATTCAAAACAATTCAGATTGATTGAAATTTTTCGGTCTAAAAACAAACACCAACTTTAAATCGTTGTCAAACCACAAATTCGATTAAAACCAAATTTTTATCAAAGATACAAAATTTATTAGTAATTCAAAACTCATTAAGAAAAATTAATTATCTTAATTAGTTTTTTTTAAATTAATTTTTTAAATTACATGCAAAATCCAAAAGAATTTTATTTTTTCTTACAACAAAATAATTCATTATTCAGTGAAATTCAAATTTATTTATAATTTTTACTGACCAAAAGTTAAATACATAATTATTTAATCAACTTATAACAATGACTACATCAAAACCTAATTAAATGCAACAATAATGGACCAAAACTAATTATAACTTCGCAATGTCACAATTATAAATTTAACTGCATATTTTGCTTGATAATTTACAAAATAATAACATTATCGTTAACGAAATAATAAAAAAATAAACATACCATGACTAGCAAATGTATAAAAATCACGTGATAACAAGCAAACAAACTAAAAATCAATTTTTATCTAAAATTTTGAACAAACTTATAAAGTTTGTAAAGTTTTAAGTATGCAACTTTTATTATTCTCAACTACTTGTTGTATGCACTTGATACTTGTTTTGTTTATTTCTTAACTTAGAAACAAAGGAAATTGACATTTTCCCAACGCAAACTTATGCTCGTTATTTCTTACCGTCTTAGACGTTTCTTAGGAAGAACAACAATTTGCTTGTAACAAAACTTGTTCGAAATATTTATATGAAAAAGACACGTGCTTGTTGAGAAAACTAATATCCAATTGCGTTTCTAATGACTTGTTTCAATAATAAGTTTTGATGAGATGAGCAACTGCATGATTTTCTTTGGATGAACGCTTTGTCGTCTTCGTTGATTGTCTAACAGTGTAACAAGATGCGATTATGTAAAATTTACGTTGACGTCATTCGAAAACGTGGTGGAATTCGCAATAATTCTAAACCGATGTTTGTTAGTTGTGTTTGCAACTTGTTACAAATTTGTTGAATGTCAATGCAACTCAAGTTTCTCTCTCTTTGTGAGTTGTTTACAACTTGAATTATTGAAAATTGAATAGAAAAGTCATATCCCACATGTGGTGATTGTGCTCTCTGATATTCATATTTATGATATTTTCATTTATATTCATATATTTACAAATTGAGTGGAAAAAGAAATGAAGAAAACGTATATTATGCTCATACATTTTATTCAATTTTATAATTTGAGTGGGAAAAAAGATAAAAGTGATTGTAACTCCGCTATTTTAGATGATAACTTGATCAGATTTTCACAAAATATAAAGAATTAGTTATATTATAAAATTGTTTAAGTAAAAAATTAAAATTTTGTTTTTAAAGTATAGATATTTACTGATAAAATGTAAAATAAAATGAAGAAATGTTAAAAACCGTTGTGCGGCCATTTTGTGAGTATAACTCCGCCATTTTACTTTGGATTTTGATTAAATTTGGGCAAATTGTATAATCCAAGTTGTTTCAACATGTGGTGTTAATAATAGTTTGAAATTTAATTTAAATTTATAAATATTTAAGGATAAAGTGGAGTGAATTAATTACCAAACATAAAAATTATTTTAATGTTTTTTATGGCTATAACTCCGTCATTTTTAATGTTACATCGACACAATTTTTACTCATAATGTAAAATTAGCTGTTTAATGAAAATGCATTAATAAAAGTTTAATAGTTAATAGAAAAATTATAATATTCAAAGTAAAAGTGCAAACTTTTCATTTACAAACTGAAAAAGTGTCTTGTCATCGTTTTTTAGCTATAACTCCGCCATTTTGATTCTAATTTTAATAAAAATTTTACAAACAGTATAAAATAAGCTGTTTTATAAAATTACATCAAAAAAAGTTTAAAGATTTTGGTAGAAAATGAAATATTTAGAGTTAAAGTGCAATCTTAACTTTAACAAATCGTAAAAAGTGTTTTACTTTTATTTTATTGCTATAACTCCGCCATTTTTAATCCGGTTTCAACAAAATACACATAAACATTGTAAAATTACTTGTTTTATGAAAAGATATCAATAAAAGTTAAAATATCTTATTGGAAACATAAATATTTAGAGTTAAAGTGCAATCCGAACATATACAAATAGAAAAAAGTGTTTTACCGCCATTTTACGTCTATACCTCCGCCATTTTGAAGCCTACATCGACCAATTTTCCCCACATTATGTAAAATTAACTGATTTACATAATAACATCAATAAAAATTAAAAATTTCTTTCTAAAATTCAAATATTTAATGTTAAAGTTAAAGTACAACTCAAACAGAGTTACAAATGTCAATACCAGTGTTTTCCCGCCATTTTACGTCTATACCTCCGCCATTTTGAATCCTATATGAACCAAATTCATAAAACTAACAAACCATAACCTATTTCACACTCTTATTTTTAAAAAACAAAAATATCTTTACATTTACCGTAATTAATTAACTTAAAACGTAAATTCTAATTTCCAGATTGCCAGTAACACCAAATCCAAGAACTTTGCCGAATTACTAAGAACAAAGCGAAGCGGCGATCATGTCATAGCAGGTAACATCTCATATTTAAACACCATATGCAGTCAAGGACATTATCCTACCGCTGATGAGTTAATGCATTTCGCCATCGCGGTTACAAAACGGTTACAATCGAGCTGTAATTGAAAACCGCGTCCTCGTTACCTTCGCCTGAGCCCACAACTTAAACGCAGTTATCCCAACGACATGTTGATCGTACATGCTGTGACGCGTCTCTTTGACATTCACTATTATTGCACACCTCGTCCACCACCCACTCGATACTGCCAGGATTACAAACAAAACACTTTGTTCCACCAACACAAAGCATCAAACCACCAACGGCATAATTAATTCTTTCACATTACCATACAAATCATTATCAGTTAATTAAACAGAATTTATTATCTTGCGAACACATGTATGTAAAATTGTCAAGGCGGCCATCTTGGATGCTATTTCATAAACAAATACATGAACAACCAACACCAAACGGCGTACGTGTACTGGATCATGACCACGCTGTAGTCGTACAAGCCATACCACCTCATGATGTTTGTGCTTCGGGTTCTTTTTTTTCTTTCCAGCGGGATTACTTCATTCCTGCGACGCTTTTCATTAAATACCTTTCTTTTCTTACGGCATGTTATGCGGGTTAATGAATATTGAAAAATCGTCGCGTTCGCTTCGTCGACATTCTGGGAATTTGCTTTTATTTTTTTATTGCGACATGATTGACGTTTGTAGTATGCCAATATTCCAACCTAATTACGTGATATCGACAATCATAATTCAAACAAAATGAAATTTGCTTCCAATTATGAGGTAAAAACCAATAAACTCGCACAAAAAGTGTGCGTGTTGAATGTTTGCAGTGTTGATAAATATTGATAAACAATTACGGATGTTTTGTTCAACCAGATTGTATCTACATGGCATCCGAAGAAGGTCAATACTACTACAAAGCCCACAGCCAACAGGAGGGTAACACATGTGGTGTTTACTTCTTTACCGATCCGGATAAACGCATTGAATTGCAATTTAATTATTTTGATGTGGATTGTGACAATGGCGGATTAGTTTCGGTAAATATTAACATTTATAGACTTTATTATAATATTTTTAACCTTACTTACGGTCTACTTTATCACATATAACTTTAAATCTTAGGTTATGTTCATATAATGTGTTTACATATTACAATATGTGTTTTACGTTCATTTTTTTGCTATATCTCCGCCATTTTGAATGCTATCATAACAAAATTTTGTTATGGTATGTAGGATTAGTTGTTTTATGACACTGAATTAATGAAAATATGAGATTTGAATTAGTAATTTAAATATTTAAGGTTAAAGTTCAGCAAAGTGCAAAAATGACAAAATGTGGTTTTACCGCTATTTCTGGCTATAACTCCGCCATTTTGAATGCTATCATGACAGAATTTTGTCATAATATAAAGAATTAGTTGTTTTGTGAGACTGCATTAATAAAAATTGGAAATTTGATTCATTAATTTAAATATTTAAGGTTAAAGTGCCATAAAATCATTTTTAAACGACAAAATGTGGTCTTACCGCTATTTTTGGCTATATTTCCGCCATTTTGAATGCCATCATGACCAAAGTTTGACAGCAAGTACAGAATTAGCTGTATTATGAAATTTAATCATTATATATTTAAGGTTAAAGCTAGGAATTTAAATATTTGAAGGTAAAACTCAATAAAAAGATGTACAAATGACAAAAAGATATTTTAATGCCATTTTTCGGTTATAACTCCGCCATTTTGAATGCTATCATAACGAAATTTTGGCAGATTATAAATAATTAGTTTTTTTATCAAACCCCATTAATAATAATGTTAAGTTCATGCCGATAATAGAAATATTTGATGTTTAAATGCAATTAAAACACTAACAAACTACAAATCATGTTTTGCTATTATTTTATGGCTAATATACCGCCATTTTGATTTCAATATTAACAAAACTTTGTCAAGATATATATATATATTTAGCTATATTAAAATATTGCATTAAAAGAAATATAAAATTTAAGCTAGCAATTTAATTATTTAAGGTTAAGATGCTCTCAAATCATTTACAAATTAAAAATGTGGTGTTATTTCTATTTTAGGTTATAACTCGGCCATTTTGATTGCTATCACGATAAAATTTTGTCAGAGTATAAACAATTAGCTATTACATCAAACAGTTCTAATAAAATGTTTAAGTTTATGCTAAAAATTGAAATATTTAATGTTAAAGTGCAACCATAACATTAACAAACAACAAAAAAGTGTTGTACCGCCATTTTAAGACTATAACACCGCCATTTTTAATTCTATCTAAACAAAATTTTGTCCCAATATAAACAATTAGCTGTTTTAAAATATGACTCAAAAAAAAGTATAAAATTGATGCTAGAAATTTAAATATTTAAGGTTAAAGTAGAATCTACAACATGTTAATCCAGTTTTAAATGAAATTTACAAAACATAACCTCAAATTGTAATAATCTCTGTTTGTTTAGTTTGTCGACGGTTGGGAATTGAACGGACAGTTCTTCCCTAGTCCGGAAGACCATCCCAAACCAATGTCACAACGCTTCACCGAGTTTTGCGGCCAGAGAAAGATTAAGCAGACGTTTATCAGCTCGCAGAATGTCGCCCTCGTCCAATACAGGATGCCATCGCAAACAAGCAGTTTCAGCTTCGCCGTGCGCTTCGTCAAGAACTCTACGCGTATGTTACATCAATATTATTGCATTCGAGTGCAATTATTGTATTTATCCTAGCGAAAAAAAAACACGCCACGGTTTTCCCCCCATATCCAAGCATCTAAACACCACTCAAATCATCGATAACGATCTGTTTGTTTAATATTTGCAATGTTATTGCAATTTTCGCCACTCAGTTTGTTATCGTTCGACATTTATTACTATTTGCACACCTGGTTTATAATTTGATTAATTTTAACCTCAAAAAGTAACATAAATTGCAACTTTTAGGTTAGGTTATTGCGACAAGTTAGGTTATGTGTAACCTACAATGTTGAGGTTATGTTTTGGTAGTTATAAATCTAATTAATTTATTTTGTAGCTTGTAACGTGTTGCTGCAAGACATGGAGGACGTGTACACGCTGCGGAATTATGGCCGCCGAAGTAATTGCAGTTTGAGCGCGCTATTTCCGGCCGCCGTGCGAGTGTTATCCGTAAACGTTGGGGTGGCATCGCATGATGGACGTAGCGTCGAATTGGAAACGGGAACGTTGCATAAGGTAAGCGTTATCAGATGAAGTGTAACATAACCTCATTTTGGAACTAGTTCTTTGGTATCTGTCTTCTTATTTCCGAACGGGGGCGGGCTGGACCGCAAAACATTTTCGTTTACATCGCTTAGCCCACCCCCGATGCAAAGTAACAGCGGCATGAAGTGCTTTAGTCACAAAACTAATTTTCGTAACACCGAAAACGTGTACGCTACTTTCACAAAATATTCCAAGAATATTTTTTTGGAATTTTTTTTCTAGCAATACTACAAAATAAAACGAAATTATTTTAACGTGAGTTTATTGTACATGTTAGTGACTAATTGTAATAATTTTTTGGAAGCGATTTATTCCAAAATGGCGGCGGTACAGCGTTTTTTGTAATAGCGTGTTTTTTTAGGGAAAAAAATGAAAATTTTAGATTTTTGATGGTTTTAGTTTAGTAAATGTTTTAAATTTAATTTACATTTCTTCTGAAGGATCCTTTTATTTATTTTTCATTATTTTGAAGATGAATTCGACTTTATTCGGAAAATTATGTCGATTGCTCTTTTGCTTTGCGTCATCGCATTCATTGCGAACATTGCGGGTAAATTTATTGAGGAATTGAACATCGGCTACAAATGGAAATTGCGTTGTCGCGTAGAAGTACTCGCAGTAGATTTGTAGAGAGTGCGAAGACAGTGGTGTAAGGAATAAGGAGTAATAAGACAATGTTTGGAATGTTGCCACTTAAGTCGCACCCTTATTGGCGTGTTTCTTGTGTTATGTTGCGTTTCCTGTCGTTTTAGGACGAATCTAACGGGATCTAACCTTGTAAACTGTACTAAGATTTCATTATTGTTTGATAGACAACAGATGAAACTAAACAAGCAAGTGACAGAGGGAATTGTATTGTGTTTTGCATAAATAATGTTTTATTAAGATTAAACTCTGACTACTATAAATTCAAACACAACATTTTCAAGTAACTGTCACATATAAACTAATATGGTTACAACATTGAATCTTGTACCATTTAATAGATGGTTAGGTATATTTTTCTTTATTTTTTTATTCAGAATTATATCTTTTATAATAATTGAGTTATAGCTTGTCAAAGTTAGGTAATTATTTAACAGTTTGATTTTTTACCAAGCCCAATAATAACACAAAATTTTAAAATAATTGTCAATTAAAAATTATAAGGGCTAAAAAATGAATCTTATATCATATTATAGAGGGTTAATTATATTTTTTCATTATTTTTTATACAGAATCTTATCTTTGATATTACTTAAGTTATAGCTTGTCAAAGTTGGATAATTATTCGACAGTTTTTTTACTAAGCCAAAAAAATTTTCAAATAATTGTCAATTAAAAATTATAAGGGCTACAAAATTGAATCTTATATCATATTATAGAGGGTTAATTATATTTTTATTTATTTTTTTATACAGAATTATATCTTTTATAATAATTGAGTTATAGCTTGTTAAAGTTGGATAATTTTATTCAAATTCGTAAATTCGTAAATTTTTACTAAGCAAAACAATACCACGAAATTTTCAAATGAATGCCAATTAAAAACTAAATGGGTTACAAAAATGAATCTTATATCATATTATAAAAGATTAACTATATTTTCTTTTACTTCTTTATTCAGATTTCTATCATTAATATTCCTCAACTTATCGCTTGTCAAATTTAGATAATTTTAAACTTTAATTTTTTACTATACCAACCAATCACAACATTTTCAAAACACTCTCACAGAAATACTAAAAGGAATACGAAACTATATCTTGTCCTATATTATAAAGGATTAATCATATTAATTTTCTTTTTCCATTCATCATAATATCACTGATATTATATAAGTTACAGCTTGTTGAAGTAAACGAAAAAAATTGTCTTTTTAAGCAAAACAAAACGTAAAAATATAATAATTTTATAAAAGAATAATTATAAGTCCTTTGTGTTTGTTTCAGTGCCAAAAGCGAGGTTTAGACGACTACGCACAGATTGGCGGTTCATCCGGTTTGGATAATGCAGGACTGATGTTAGCAGACTCCGTGTGCGGCATGGATTCAAAGCCAGGTTGGTTCCGCTCACTCCTGCTCCAGATTATATCCCATACATATTTAAATTTACATAAAACTTTAGCATTTCATTTTGTGCAAGCTTACGAAACATTCTTATTAGAATTCATTCCGCACGCATCGTTTAGTTACCGCTTTCAGACTTTTCCACTCAACCATCCTTTATACTTTATGAGCTTTTACTCAATTTTAAATTTCCCACAACACAAACTTAATTGACTGTTGGGTTGCCTATACTTTAAACTCTTGTGTAACTCAACAATACAACGACTGGTTGCCTATATACAATTTTTAGCCATTTAAAGTATAGGCAACCAATCAATCATTTTTTAATTAAATTATTAAATTGTTAAAATTTTAATCTAATACAATTGTAATTAATTTGAAGGTAAAATAACCGAATTAATTGGTTGTGGTACAACAACAATTCGTTTGGTGTCCAGTGGAGCTTTCGATAATTCCGTGACGATTGCCATGCGACAATTGACTGAAGAAGACATTTCTGGATATTTTTCGGTTATGTGTCCATTGGAAGGAATGGAAAAGTAAGAAAATGTCCGATTGTATAAAAAATGAAGAGAGAAACACTTACATTATTAAGAGAACAAAAACAAGTATAGTAAATTTAGGACAAGTATTATTATTTATATTATTGTTAGCGGTTGTTTGACCTTGAATTTAATTATTAGTAATATTTTTGTTCCCAAATATTGATGGGCCATAGTATAGGATTATATTACAATAGATTTAGGCAGAAAATGATACACAATCATATATACGATTCCAAAATGACTTCATGTTCTTTCGTGTGTGTTTATATCTATCTCTATGATCTCGACGCCATTTTTTGGGGACTTATCGTAAAATCTTATTATTGTATTTATTCCATGATGAGTGTGTATTCCTATGTACAAATACAAATACAAATGAACGTTGAGTAAAACGTTTCAAACGAGCAATTTATGTTTATTTGTGTTTGTGTGTGTGTTTACCTTATTTTTTTGTGTTTCAATCCTTTTATGAAATTAATTTTTTTAAGGACTTTGATAGGGTTGTGACAAAAGGCCGTGTACTATTTAAAATTTTAACGTTAATTTATATTTTTAAATTTAAAGTGTAAAAAGTGTGAAGTGCAAAAAAAATGTTTCAACGCCTTTTTGTAGCTATATTTCCGCCATTTTGAATGCTATATTGACAAAATTTGGAAACAATATAAAGAATAACCAGTTCTATACAATTCAATTAATAAAATTTTAAAATTTTACTTAGAAATATAAATATTTAAGGTTAAAGTGCAATCAAAACATTTACAAATTAAAAGAAGTGTTTTGACGCCATTTTATAGCTTTAACTCCGCCATTTTTAATGCTATTTTGACAAAACTTGAAGACTGTATAAAGAATAGCCAACTTCATACAAATCCATTAATAACATTTTTAAGTTTTACTTAGAAATTTAAATATTTAAGATTAAAGTGCAATTAAAACATTTACTCCTATTTGTAAAGTGTTTTGACGCCATTTTATAGTTATAACTCCGCCATTTTAAATGCTATATTTGCAAAATTTGGAAACAATATAACGAATAACCAGTTTTATTCAATTCAATTAATAAAATTTTAAAATTTTACTTAGAAATATAAATATTTAAGGTTAAAGTGCAATTAAAACATTTACAAATGGGAAAAAGTGTTTTGCCGTCATTTTATAGCTATAACTCCGCCATTTTCAATGCTATATTTACAAAATTTGGAGACAATATAAAGAATAATCAGTTTTATAGCATTCAATTAATAAAATTTTAAAATTTTACTTAGAAATATAAATATTTAAGGTTAAAGTGCAATCAAAACATTTACAAATTAAAATAAGTGTTTTGACGCCATTTTATAGCTATAACTCCGCCATTTTGAAAGATATTTGGACAAAACTTGGAGACAGTATAAAAAATAACCAGCGTTATGCAAATCCATGAATAATATTTTAAATATTCACTGAGAAATATAAATATTTAAGGTTAAAGTGCAATTAAAACATCTACAAATGGAAAAAAAGTGTTTTGCCGCCATTTTATAGCTATAACTCCGCCATTTTCAATGCTATATTTACAAAATTTGGTGACAATATAAAGAATAACCAGTTTTATACAATTCAATTAATACAATTTTAAAATTTTACTTAGAAATATAAATATTTAAGGTTAAAGTGCAATCAGAACATTTCAGTAAGTAATATGATCAACTACCCAAGAAAATAGTATTATATACTAATCCTCGTTACAAAAATTTACAATAATAAATAAATATCACAAAATCACAAAATGACTTTTTAATCCCTTGTTAATCCATTATAATCCCTAAATATTTAATCTTTTAATCCAATGCTTTTCCAAATAATTTCACAACGTCATGAAAAACACGAAAATTTCAACACTAAATAACCTACCCCTTCTCTTATCAAACAACTGTAAACAAACAAATGAATTGTATATAACTTCGAAGTTATTACAAACGTCACACTTCATTCAAAAACAATTGCAGTGTCATATTTTATAGCATAACCTAATTTACTAACATGACATTCAAACTGTCACCATTATCTGTCACTGACATTCTGTCACTACTTCCAAGGTTCAACCTGCTTAAATCAATCGAATCATTAATTTGTAAGTACCACATATTAATCCTAATCAATTACATACGAAACAAATGTCTATGCGTTACTTTAATTAGATAATTACTAACTAACTCATTTTCCATTATAGTTTATTTGATATTTGTAAGAATAATCGGCATTGACATTGACATCGACTGTCTGCCGGAGTTTGAATCGTTACGTCTTCAATCTCAAATGTCAAACACCACTAAAACTAACGATCAAAATATTGAAGACAATGACAGTGATAAAGAGGAAGAAAAGAAACAGAAATCAAGAAGAATAAAGAAAGTAAAGAGGAAAAGGAAAACGGACATTCCGCTAAGAATTAAAGTATTGAAGAAAATGTTTTTAAGGCGTGTGGAGTATATTAAACGCATTCAAATTGAAGAAACCAACCGACAGCAAGCGGAAGAAGCAAGAAGACGACAACTGATAAGGGAAGAACGGCGAATGGCTGAAAACGAACGAAGATTGCTTGAGGTAAAACCAGGATTGTTGCGACGCAGTTCGTTTTTGTCGTTTGATTTTATAAACACGTATCATTGATTAATTATTATCTTTAAAAGATTCTTATCCGAATAACATACAATTTATTTAACCAATTGTAACCATTTTTCTTACTAAAGTTGCTCAGTTGCATGTAATGTAAACTAATAAATAGCTGAACGTATTATATTTATATTTATTATTAATTATTGATATTTCTGATTAATCTTTATGATTAGTGATCGTTAATTAAGAATTTTAATAGAATAAGAGTCAAAATGGCGGAGGCATAGCTATAAAATGGCGGTAGAACATCTTTGGATACTTGGCAAAATGTGGGTTGTACTTTATCTTTAAATATTTAAATTTCTAACTAAAAATTTAAACTTTTATTGGTACAGTTTCATGCATCAGCTAATGTTACATTTTATGTGAGAATTTGAATGAAATAGCATTCAAAATGGCGACGGTATAGCTATAAAATGGCGGTAAAACATCCTTTATCACTTGGTAATATTTAGTTTGTACTTTATCTCTAAATATTTAGATTTCTAGCTAAAAATTTAAACTTTTGTTGATGTAGTTCCATGCAGCAACTAATTTGACATTATTTGTGAGAATTTTAATGAAATGGCATTCAAAATGGCGGCGTTATAGCTATAAAATGGAAGTAGAACATCTTTTGTCGCTTTGTAATATGTGGGTTGTACTTTATCTCTAAAAATTTAATTTTCTAACTGAAAATTTAAACTTTTATTGATGCAGTTTCATGCAGCAACTAATTTTACATCATTTGTGAAAATTTTAATAATATAGCATTCAAAATGGCGGCGGTATAGCTTAAAATGGCGGTAAAACACTTTTTGCAAATTGAAAATATTCAAATCACACTTTATCTATCTATATTTTATTTTCTAAGTAGAACTTTAAATTTTTCTTTCTTCAGTTTTATTAAACTGTTAATTTCTAATGGTGTTCCAAAATTTGGTTTTTGTAACATTCAAAATGGCGGCGTTACAGCCATAAAATACTGTAAAAACACTTTTTGTATTTTGTAATGAATGTTATTCCACTTTATCCTTAAATATTTTAAATCCTAAACCAAATTTCAAACTTTTATAGAAACCACTTCTTAAAACAACTTATGTTCTATAACATTCAAAAATTTAATCAAAATTAAAACCAAAATGGCGGAGTTATACGCACAAAATACTCGTACACCAGTTTATAACAATTTTCTATATTTTTTTACACTTTATCTCTAAATATCTAATTTATTAAACAAAATTTAATTTTTTGATTAACTAAATTTTATAATATAACTAATTCTTTATATTTTTTGAAAATCTGATCAAGATATCATCTAAAATAGCGGAGTTACACTCATTTTTGTCTTTTTTTCCCGATTTAAATGATTAAAGAGCACAATTTTCAATACTTCAAGTGTACTTCAACAACTCACTAATTATTACAAAGTTATTACAAAAGTAATTGTAATAATATTAATTACCAAACTCAACAAGCACGTGTTTAAAAAAAAAACTTAAAGAAGCAACGCTTCTTTATTATACCAACGACTACCAGCCATTTTTGTTTTTTGTTTTTTTGTTTTGGTGTGTTGTGGCCAGGTGTTCCCTGACTTCTAGATCTTAAAATCGGTTTTCACGTTAAGTCGGCATTATTCCAATGAATCCTTTGACGTATTGTCTAAAACACCGCCAAACGCAATGCCGCATGCGTTCTGTGTTATTTCAACACGTCGGATTGAGTTGAAAATGGTCGAAAACGAAACCGTCAACTAGATTTTTGCAGGATGCGTGTGTTGGATGCAACGAAAATAAAAACAAATAAAAAGAAACACCACACTACACAAATTCTAGGAATCATTATAGATGATAAAACCGAAGAACCAAAAACACCTTAGCAACAAGGATACGATGCAAGAAACGATAGCCAAACATATAGTGAGATAAAACCAAACATATTATGACTCGAAATCGTTCAAAATACAAAAAAAGATTCAGTAGCGTTTTGACTTTTGTCCTGACAACACCTCGATAACGTTGAAATTTTTTCAAACCGCAAAAATGGAAGAAGAAAATCATACTAAAACAGGCGCTAAACCTAAAGATACAACAGAAAATAAAGATAATGCTTCGGAAACTTTAAGGGAAGGTAATTATTAATTACAACATAACCTAACCTAACCTAATTTAACCGAACTTAACCTAAAACTTAACATAACCTAATTGTATGTTTTACAGTGATGAAATTTTTATACGACGTTAACACACCAACAACTCAAACAGATCCAGAATTTACAAAACAATCACAATCAACAAAAACAATTGCTTCGACGTCATCAACGCCATCTTGTTATACCTTAGCGGAAGCTAAGCAATTTAAAGCTCTGTACGAACAATACACTGAAGACTCCGACGATCAAGACATTGACGTTTTATCATTACCGCAACCAACTCAAAGAAAATCCAAGGAAATCACTCGAAAAAAGAGTCGTAAACCATTATACGAACGTCAAAAGCCGCCACCTGACCAACACGCCATGTCATGGATGCCGATACCAATGCCATCTACACGCAAACATGATAGATTAGAAAACATTTGTAGGCGTGCCCAAATCCAACAACATAACCACCAAATCGATGCGTTTCGTGTTGCGTTAACATCAAATTTACAATCAGCTTCATCATCTTCTCCTTGTACAATCACCAGTGGAGCTTTGTCAACAGGGCCAACATCAACTGAGTTTGATTTGTATAAATTTAATCAACTCACGCCTATGATGATGACGATTCAAGGTAGGACATCTGAAGAAAGACAAGCTCAGAATTTACAACAGAAGTTACAACTCCAACAGAAACAAGCACGACAACTATACTTACAAACACAACAACCACAACCTGCTCAAGTGCAAATCACGCAAGAATCAATTGGAAATGTTGAACGGGTTGCGAAGATCCGGCAAGATAATTTGATGAAGTTATGGGCGGTGCATTCGATTGTTAATGACAAACCTGATATGTTAGTGGACGCGACGGGGGAGGATGGAGACGTTGAAGACAGGCCTGGTTCTGAATTTGGTGATGATGGCGGAAAAAAGAAACGTAAAACTAACATTTGTATGTTTTGTATGAAGAATGGCGAGCCGATGGTGGTGTATGCAGGACATAAGTTGAAGAATCCGAAAGGTGAAGTGCTTTGTCCGATTTTGCAGAAACACAAATGCGAAATGTGTGGTGCCACTGGAATTAAAGCTCATACACTTAAGCATTGTCCTTTTAATAAGGAAGCGAAGGAAGGTCAACAATTACCACCGTTTAGGTTGCTTGCTAATGGTACTATCTCATTGTCACACAATCACAAGTAGGATCTAACCTAAAACAAAACATAAAAACATAACCTAAGATACAACCAAAAAACTTGAAAAAAAACCAGAAATGAACATTTTAAGAGTTGATATTTTATTTTTTTGATATTTTATTACTTTACTATTAATTGTTTTTATTTTATTTCACTCAGAATATTTTTTAATTGTGTTTATTGTTTTTAGTTATTAATTTTTTTAGTTTTTAGTTGTCTACATGTTTTAATTATCTTTTATTGTTTTTATGAATTTTTATTAATGAATAATAAGTTTTTTTTAGTATTTACCATTTTGTTTTCCTTAATTTCGTTTTATTTTTAATAGTTTTTAATAAAACCTGTTTTTAATGTATGCAACTTTATATACACCTGCAATCTTAACTTCTTGTCGTGACTTGCACACAACTTGCTGCACTACGGTGAACAAAACATGTGAGTATTGTTAGGTTATGTTTACCTTTTTTACAACGTTGTTGACCTTTGTAAGTACAAAGAACTAGTTAAAACTAACAATTAATTTTAAATTATATTAAATTATAATCAAATAATACCCACAATTCCGTGTTGTAACTACGGCGTTGAAGTGTTGGCTTGTCAACTTGAATTTTGATTTTCTTCGATTATTGGTTGCTTGGTTTTAAAAGTTCTTACTACGCAATTTTATATTGATGTGTTCGCTGTATAGTTCTGTGAATTTGTTTGTGAAGTCTTTTTGTGTTTTGCGTTTGGTGTTAAGCAGTGTTGTCGACAAGCGATGTTTTTTTTGTTTTACTCCGTTTGTTTGTCGGTATTGTCGGTATCCTTTGGCGTGCGCGTATCAAACGATACCGACATTATACTCGTACCGCAGTTTTGTAAATGTTTTAAGTTAAAACATAATATCTTTTAGTTTCTGCTTGTTTTTTTATTTATTGTGCGTGCATTCAGCTTGTTTATCCCTACCAAATTTGCTTCAAATCAGTTTGAAATGTTTGTGATTTTAGTTCATTCGTTATCGCTGTCTTCGATTGTTCACATCGCGTTCGTTACGCCTCGTCCGTTTTCGTAATCACAATCCACTTCAAACAAATCAAAATGGCTTTGCAAAACTCAACAACTCAACGTACATCTGACGAAGGTAATTTACAATTCTTATTAATTTTATTAATTAGAAATAAATTTATGGTTTGTTTTGTAGAATTTCGTAAATATTTTAACATTGAAAATGTTTCTGAGGATAAATTGCAGAGAATTATTAATTTTTATTACGTTTTAACTCAAGATGTTGGACACAAAATGAAGCAATACATTGATATGATCACTCATCCTGGATCGTCGCCTACAACAAATTTGTATGAAGAAACTCCCGAATTTAAATATTCCGAAGCTGAGTGTTCTCAAAAACAAATGAATGTTGAAACTCGTGTTCGAGTCGGTAAGTAGATACCTTTTTTTAAATTTTGTTATCACACATTATGCGTTTGTTAATATTTATTCAATAAAGATTCAGGTGTATCAACGGAATCTGTGTGTGTTGGGTTATCTTTAGCCCCTGAATATGAACATTCTGCAAACTGCGAAAATCATTTTTTGCGTCACAACAACAGTGATAAACTTGTTCTGAACCATCTGGATAACGAGCGACACAATGAGATTATGCGTGCGTTAGACGAATTACAATATGGCAAGGACGGTACTTCTTTGGTAGTGAAACCAGAGACAAATGAAGATATACAAGAAGCTACAAATGCTACAGGGGATTTATCCCTGGAATGGAAAAGTAAGTATATTTTCTTTTGCGTTACTTTTTTTTTAATTTGAAAAATTTTATGATTTAGATCTGACAGAAATCAACAAAAGGAAGTATAAGCAGAAGAATTTAATCTGTGCGTTCTGTAAGAAGAACGGCGAAATGCCGATTGTTTTCCGTAGTCATCCAACAAAGGATACAAACGGTAACGTGGTTTGTCCAATATTGCAGCGTTACGTGTGTCCTCACTGCAGCGCAACTGGGAAGCACGCGCACACGAAGAAGCATTGTCCCCAAAATGTAATAGAAGAACAGGATGACCAACGTTTCATGCCGAAGACACGAGTTTTGGCTAATGGTCGTATAACCAAAGTGTTGCATCACAAGTAATAAGTTTTATTTTCTTTTATATTTTAAAAGTTTTTACCAGATTTCAAGATTTATTCTATATTAATTACTTTGTAAACTTGAATTACAGTATTTTGCATGTAATACACTGGTTGTACTACATGCACATATATATTTTAGTATATGTATATTTTAGTGTTGTTCGTAAACAAGTTATATATAGTTCAGAATTATTTATACTGGTTAAGACTTTTCAGTAATGATTGATTGTTTTATTATTTAATGTTTGATATTGGTATTTATATTGGTTTTGATTAATTAATCGTTTTCCTTACTTTCATAACTGAATTGGTATTATTAAAAATATGAATTTTCAAATTAGTTGAAAATTACACTTTCTTTTTCCCAGCAAGATACAGCATTGGCGGTTAAGTGAGCAGTCATGATGAATTGTGGCTTCCTTGATTATCGCATCTCTAATTTTGAGAAGTTTAAGTTACGGTTAATTCACGTTTAACTTTTCCGATTACATAATGCCTTCAATTGTAAGTACCTTCACCGTAAAACTCCAAAAATAAACAATTAGCATTGTTCTAACTTAAATACTATTTCATAAAACAGTATTAATAAATATAACACGCTGTTTACATTTCATACACTTTATGACACATTCTTAAACAAATTGTGTATGTTAATCAACGATTACAGTACATTACACTACACAACATTATCGTATTACATTTGCAAATAAGCACGATAAAAAAACTAAATTACACAATTAACTTCACTTACATGCTTGATTGCAAACTATCAGTATATAAATAAATATTTATCTTGTCAACTTTTACGTCTACAGATTATATTTCGGTAATAATATTAGAACTAAATTAATATTTACCTACTTATACATACGTATTACAATCTATTATCCGGCATATCATCATCAATATCTTCTAGGAACTCATGACAATCCAAAAAACTAGTTTCCGACGGTGGTCTGTAAACTTCCGGTCTGCTATTATCAATATTTGGCGGTCCACCGATGTATTGTACTTTAGGGCATAGAATTGGTGAGAAAAATCCAGGTTTTACAATGTTTTGGAACCAATATTTGCGTTTATTGCCTTCGGATTCGTTTGATTTGGTTATTATTGAAGTTTTCAGGTTATCAATGCCGTCATTTTGATTATCTTGTCTTAATAAAGCCTGTTGAGATGATTGTCCGTTTATATTTGCTGTATTTATTAATTTTACTAAAAATTGTAAAGAGAAACTATAAATTTATAGATAATGATTAGTAATTACTTACATTTTAATTGTATTGATTCGTGTTTTGTGCAATGTTTGTCTTGTCCTTCCATTTTTTTGGTTTAAACAATGAAAGAAAAAGTTTTAAAACAAGAATTAACAGTTTAATAAATTGACGTCTGCACACGGCTCGTGAATGCGTGCAAATACTCACCTTTCAATTTATGCACCAAACAATTTGATTTGATAAGGTTTTGAATAAATATTTTAATAAACAAACAAAGATAAAAATGCATTACGGTGGATTAAAATTACCTGCTAGTCTAAACACTACACACAAAATGATATTCAATATTAGCTTAGCTAACAACCACTAACAACTTTTGTTTTTATGTTTGTGATGTTAACAAAGTGCGTTTATTTTGTTTTTAATGTTTTTGGTTTTCCTTATAAACTACGATTATTACTTGGTAATAATGTTTATTATTAAAAAACGTGTATACTATATTTAATTAACAAATTACATGAACTAATAATTGATAATGTGAATTGTTTTTAAATTATTTTTAAACTTTTTTTGTAGTTGTAGTGTAACGCATGCGCTACAATTACATAAGTGTAATATTGGTTGCATACGTTAGCATTTAGTAACGAGTGATCCACATCACAGAAATTTTATTGTTTTTATTCATTAACATTAAACAACACTAATTTACGCCTAGTCACAATCGCTAATCGACGCGCATGTGATTCATCCTCATTACCTTTGCACTTATTCGACCATCGTATGTACTGAACATTACATAAAAATAAATACAAGTGAATACTTTTAGTTTTAACCTCACTTTCATCTTTAAATGGTAAACAAAAGTTAATTTTTTAACTTATTAAAAAGAATGGATCAACCTGAAGCATCAACATCTCTACCCGTTTATTTCCAACGGAGTCAAAGCACAGATGGAACACGCTCAAGTTTAGGAGCTAGCACCCTCGGCAGGCCGATGCGTAGTCTTCTGATGACACACTCATCAACTTTACCAACAATAACCAGAGCCAGCTCATTAGTTAACGCCAGTTTTCAACGACGCAGTGTACAATTACGCGACAATATCCAACATGTTGTAAGAGAAATTCAACCGTTGGTAGAAACAGCTGGTAATGTTTCCAGATTTCTGAATCGGCCTATATCAGAACCAAACATTTCAAGCAGTTCAAACTCCAACACTTTGGACAATACATCTGCTCAAAATTTGAACCTAGATCAAAACCAACAGCAATTTGTTGTCAATATTCCAAATTTGTTGCCAAATCTAATTCCTAACCAAGAGGACAATCCACCTGAAGAAAATGCTCCTAGTGAGGAGGTGGACCAACATCCAACTAATGTGGAAGCCAGAGAAATTCTTGGTCTTATTGCCAAATATTTACCTTTTATTTTCTTGATTATTATTAAGTGTATGTATGACCATCAGGATGGTATTCTGAACACATGTTTGTTATTTGCTATTTTTGCCAATGCAAATTCTGTAGTTAAGAAGGAAGCTACCAAACGAGAGCGGAGGAATATTACAAAGTTATTGTTAGCTGCTGTGTACATCGCAATCGGGATATTTTTTATTTATTATATCTTTGATGATCAGATGCTGTACATGAGTTTGATATTTATACAGGATTATAAAGTGCCAATGAGTGAATGGGATTTGCTGTGGTATGTCGGTATTACTGATTTTGTTTTGAAATTGATCACGATTGCTGTGAAAATTGTGTTTACACTCTTGCCTGGATTTATTGTCGCATTCCAAAAACGAGTAAGTTTAGAGATTTTAAAATTATTCATTTTTTTGGCCAAATATTTAGTTATTTGTAAACTGTATTGACTGTTATTCATTTGTTTTTTGGTTGTTTGTATCAAATGTTGATAGTGATTCATTTGTTTTGTTTGTGGTGTTTTTCAGGGTAAAATCTATTTGTTCATGGAGTCATTCTCGCAGTTCTACCGCAGTTTAGCAACGACACCGCCGTGGTTAAAATATTTGTTGGATTCTTATCAGGGTACCGGAAAAATGTTTGGCGTTTTATTATGCGCCGCTTATTTTGTATCAAAGGGTGCATATCTTTTTAATAAGATGCAAATGTTACACAACGCGACGTTAAAGTTATTACAAAACGTGGTAAGTAATAGATAAATCAATAAGATAAAATATGATGGTTAAGTGTTAATCAATTTTTATTAATACTTTCGCATTTCTTGACTTTTACAGGCAATCGGCTCGTCGCCGAGCAAGGAGCAGGTGCAGACAGCGGGTGAACACTGCCCCATCTGCCACGACGACTACGAGAAGCCGGTGCTGTTGCAGTGCAGGCACATCTTCTGCGAGAACTGCGTGACGACGTGGTTCGACCGCGAGCAAACGTGTCCACTCTGTCGTTCGAAGATCGTCGACGATCCATCGTGGCGCGACGGTTCCACCACGTTCTTCCTGCAGCTCTTCTAACATCTCCTCTCGTTCCAAACTCCATCGAAACAACCCCCGGCAACGCATCCTCCAGCGTTTTAACATAGATCTAGAGTAACTATATTTTGTAATTTGTAAATTTTAGCTGACTAATGTTTTCAAATGTAATTAATTAATACTTATTATCGTTAATTAATCCGCCGTTGTTTGTTTGTTTTTATTATTATCAAACATGTTCTTATCAAACGTGTTTGTTGAATTGTTAATAATGTGCAAGGAACCAATCTCGACTCGAGTTTCGTTCGGTGAATTAATCATTAATTAATTAATTAGGCTTTTTAATGATTCCTTGATCGATTCGTCGAGAGATTCATGTTTTTGTTGTTGCTTGTACACATTGCGTGTTCGAGTTTTGTTTAGTTTGTTTTGTTTTTTTTGCTTTTTCTTTTGTTTTCTAGATCGTGTCGACTAAGAAATGTTAAAATGTAAGATGGCTAAGCGAATGGCCTCGTTGCGACGCGCACATTGTGAGAGTGTGAGGGTAAGTGGGTCTAAAGCAGGGCTAGGTCGCCGGTGATGGCGTTGACTTGGTCCTCGCTGCCGAAGAGACCCAAAACAGTCACAGAACCAGCCGCGACTTCTGTTAACCCAGCGTCTTGCACCAGGTGAGCCAAAAGACCAGCGTTTGTCGCTGTTGCGAGCAGGTCCTGCAGGTGACGTTCATGTTGACCGCGAAGCACAATACACCTTTCACTACAAACAAATTTTTAAGTATTAGTTGCAACACATTTTACAACTTTTAAAGTTTTATTGAATTTATGCATACCCTTCATGCTCCCAATCTTCAAGTGCTTCACAATTAGCTGTATCATCTTCATTTAAAGCTCTGTAAAGTGCCAGAGCACTGTGTGCCACTTGAGCAGCAGTTTTACCCATTCCCATCTCCAAATTTGAGTTTACAACAAAAACCATTTTATATGCACGAACAAAGTCCACATCCACATCATTTTCTTGTTCTTTTAACCTTTGCTGGGAGCGCGCTTTCTTATCACCTACAGGTCCTGATGACTTAGATCCTACTTGTGGGTGTTGACCCATTGGTGCTTCTGATTCTGGAGCATCATGTTGCTCTTGTTCAGAGAGAGGATTGTCAAACACATAAGCAATTGCTGCATCACAAGAATGATTTCCAGTTTTATACAAAGCCTTAAACACAATAAACATGTAACTGTAAAGTACAGAATATACACAAAGTAATAATCCTTGTAAATCTTACAATTTTAGCTGTTTCAGTATCGATTCCCATTTGCATCATAGAATCCAACAATTCTGGATTTGGCATAAAAGTACTATAATCTGCACTTGCACTCATTGTCAATAATGTTTATTCTTGTATATAAAACAATTGTTTGAAGCTGTAATAGTATTTTTAACGATTTAATCAGGTCGTTTGTTGATTGATTTGTTTGGCATTGAATTATAACCCTACTTTTCTGGCCTAACCTGGCTAGAACTTGACGCACAATCGTCGTTTTCCTCGAATTTTCTCGCTTCTGGTTTTCCACAACTTCCTATTTATATTGCGAAGCTTTATTACGAAATAATTATTTTACTTAGTAAGTCAATAATGACATCTACAAAAAGAGAGCACAACTGTACTTCCTCATCTGATGAAGATACAAGAGACACCAGATATAAAAAACAAAAAGTTTGTTCAAATAATTTTCCTAAGAAAAAAACGCGCCATAAACGAAGACATAGTGCATCATCGTCAACGAGTCTATCATCGTCTACATCGTCAAGGTCATCTTCTTGTGATACTTCATCGGATTCGTCGGTAGATTATTCAAAAAAACACAAAAAACATAAGAAAACTTTGAAGAAAAGTAAGTACAAAAGTTCGAAAAAAGCCAAAAAGATTTGTAAACATAAGAAAAGTAAGCATAAGAAGAACAAGAAAGAGAAGAAGAGTACTAAATCTAATAAAACAGAAGGTATTACGAAAAAACTTGACAAAAATAATGATAAAATCAAAAATAATAAAGATGAAGGTTGTTCAAATGACATTCCTATTGATTTAATGGATAAATCCATGATGCCAATGACTAAAGAACAATGGGAAAAACAACAAAGTGTTGTTAAAAGAGTTTATGATGATGCTTCAGGGCGTTACAGGTAGTTACTAATAAATTTATTGATTAAATAAAAATGATAAATCTTTGTTTGTAGGTTGATTAAAGGTGATGGGGAAGTAATTGAAGAGATTGTTAGTCGAGACAGGCACAAACAGATAAATCAAACAGCAACACGTGCGGATGGCGAATATTATCAAGCTAATTTAAAACATTTAAATATTCAAAAGTAATATTTATATGCCATTTTTGCGATGCAAGTCTGTAATATTGTTATCATCATTATTGTCATTATTACATGCCAATTGAATAAACCTTATTATATTATCAAAAACTTACCTTTTAGTTTGTTTTTATTAATAAATAAACTTCTAAAATAATTTTTTTTGGGCGAAATTCTAAACAATATGCTTTTGTTTTTTATTGTAAGTTGTTAATATAGGCAACCAAACGCACAATAAATTTCTTGTTTTGTTCCCCACTCTTTTGAATTCTACTACTCCTGCTGGCGTATTCCTGCAATACCAGCTGATTAATGTTTACATTTATTACGAT